>JBBPTU010001152.1:0-14323 GCA_038094295.1 Tylopilus aff. beelii | reverse complement strand
ACCACTAACGTTGGTAAAAGCACCCATGTCAACAGTCGCTTGAACCATTTCCTGAATGGCGGGATGTGCCATCACTTCATCGGGGATGTTGAATCCCAGCTCGTATATGGAACACGCAGGCTCCACTCCGATGGTACGTCGCCGTAAATCAATATAGTTCTTGACGTCGAGGATGCGATGGTTCGTCCTGTCAATGGATTCCTGAATGACACCTTCCAAATATTCGTCCATGTTCTGAATAAATCTCTTCTGCGAGATTGGGGTGGAATTTTGTATGGTCCGCTCCCAGAACCTATCGTGGAGTAAACATCGTGTTGCTAACTCTTAATGAATGCACTCACTGGCGTGCTACTTCACCGACAATCCACTCATTCTCCGTACGCGGCTTGTGGGGATTCCGCAAAGCGTCCATAATTGCCTCTTTTTGCTTGCGAACCTCGGATGGTGTTGGCCTATCAGAATACTCGTCGAACAGGAAGAAGAAATGTATTAGGTCGCAAGCGAATCTGACATGCTCTGAGATCGTGATTGAGCAAATACCCGGAACATGTGGACGGGATGAATTTACCGTTGTTCGTTGAGGGGTACAGTAAGCATGCAAGGAGACCTGTCAAAACGAAATTAGGATGATGATAGGATGTAAATAGAGGTACCGACTGAATTCGCAGCGATCATAAGCATCCTGTGCTCTAGGAGTGAAAGCTTGGAAGCTCTTTATCCAAGCATCTGCTTCCTTCTTGACCATGACATAATTTGGGTTGATTTGGCGAGGCCATGGCCATCTTGCAAGCACATCTGGAATAAAAATTCTTACACTATCTATGCTTTTGTTCTTCTTAGGAACCAACTCTACAGGAGCCCAAGGGTATTCATAGATGGTACCGTGACTCTGCTGCTTCCTGGTGACCAACAAGACTGCACGGAAAGCGGTATGAATGAGCAAGGCAATGAGCACGGCGGACGAGAGGAGGACGAGGGTTTCCATACCAATATCCAGTGTTAACATCAGCCTTATATAACTCTCTGAATCCACCACCATACCGCAAGGTTATTCAACTGCTCTAGCCCAATAACTGGCTAGCAAATGGTCCACCGACCTGGATTTGGGGCTATAGGATTTCGGCTAACAGGGGCAGAAAAGAGGGCATCAATTGTCTGCTTTTACTTGTATTCTTCCGTTCTCAATGGACAAAGTGAGCGCTATTGTCTCGCTATTTGTATAGGAGGATTGATCCATGATCCTGTCGCAGAGTGCTTCCCGACGATACCGATGTACGAGGAGACAAAGGTGGTCACGGATACGAGAGTTTTGGTGTCAATCCAGAACAGACGACGCTTGCAGTCGCCCGGCAGGATATGTAGGGATGATCGCTCTCTCAATGTCCATCATTGACCCGGATAACTATTTCGGGGTATTCTTACTCCATCGCAACATTGTCCCCTAGTTAGGGCGAGAATGGTACTAAGGATATTAACCTTAGTATAAAACAATGATGGTTGATCCCGCTAGTATCTGCTGCAAGACATGACCTACTACTGTGTGTGAAAACGCCAGCCTAGACACTTTGGAACACTATGGCCTTCAATATGCATGTTCTGTTTATTTGTGAGGGTGCCCACCTTCAAGCTGAACCCCAGTGAGATTTGGATACGCCAGGATAGAGTGCCATATGCCTCTTTGAAGTCCATCAAAAAGCAATAGCAATGCCTGTTGCAAGCAGCATCCAACCCCTGGAAATCTCTTTCTGATCCACCAGCTCGGGACATACAGCATTGCCGAATGCAATGACAGCTGCATGGTACGTATGGCTGTCGGTTGGCGTAACATTCAATGCTTGGGAAAGCAGTGACTCACCCTCAGTCTCGCATACTGCATTATGTTGCCTCTGAAAATGGCCTTCAAGAACTACGCCGAGACTCAGCAACGTGAACGCATGATCCGGGTGCCTACGGCGGTACAGATGGTGTGCACCCTGATACAAGGTGATTGGTGTGCCAAGATCGGAGGGCATGTCATTCAAATGAGAGTGGATGACCCAAACAGTGCCTAAGTTAAACAGGACAGTTGCGCAAACGCCGGAAAAATCTGATAAATTCTAGGGGGCATTGACGTTCTTGAAGTTCGTGCAAACGACTGAGTGCATGATGTCCCTTATCCGTCAGTTTTACCAGCTGGCATGTTCCGTCCGAATCCGGTGATTAACGAGAAAAGGTTTGGTCAAGGTAACACAATCCACTTACCGTCGACCTAATAGTGAATTCGTTCTGAACATAAGCCCACCGTTTCATAATTTTGAACAAGAGCGAAGGGTATCCCCTGCTCTAGCAATGCTGATAGCCGCGCGGCGCCGCGGCGGCGGTGATTAGCAATCCAAAGAAAACTGAAAAGAGCATTACCCACGTTGGCCAGCAGGTCGTTTGCTGCTCTCGAACAACCCACCAACTATAGTCCCGAACTCGAAGAAGGCCTCTCCATCACCCAGTATCGGCCCCAAATCAATCAATACAAATATTACGGAGGGTAACCTCGCTAACAGGTCCAGGGGCTTTGGACTCCCTTAAACAAATGGAAAACAAATGGTGAAGCAACTTACAATATGATCCTGCCCTCCTATTTGACAATGTCTTAGCTCACAGAAGTACGCTTGCTTGGTTCACACTGTCCCATTTTGGTCTTTACTCCAAGAAATCAACAGGAACGCGCCTCAGTCTGATGGCAACGTTTGTTGCACGAATGTCTAATCTAAGAATGAGGCAGTAGTTCAATCTCGAGGGGGAAAACTGAGAATCTCAAGCTTACATAAATCAGGCCCTGCAGCAATCAGTAGAGACGGCTGTTGTGGTCTGTTGACGAAGTGTATAATTGACCACCTGCTAGTTGCCAGTGTCATACATCATGCACAACGACTTGAAGTAGATTTTGATTATGTAATTCCACTTAGATAGATCATACTCATTCGCACCGTCCTTGCCCCGTCCTGAATGCAAGATGACATTTGGGATTACACCTACGAGTCAGAAAAGCAAAGTACAATGCATGAACAGGTATCTGTGATTCTAGATGTGTGTTGGTCGAAGAAGTAAACCTGCAGCTATTATATGGCATATGAGAAAAATGTCGTGTAAAGTATGTACGATCAGGCAACTGGAGCACGAGCGTATTTCCTGCGGAACTTGCTGTCCACAGATTCAAGGTAGAAGTTGCCAGGCCAAATGTTGTCGATCGAGCCGTCCGGCGTGTAGTTAACCGCGTTATGGTTTTTCTCACGGAGCTGAATCATAGTCAGTATCCTCTCAAGATAGGCAAAAGCAGTTAAAGGAAGCTTACAGTAAGTGCGTCAACGTATTCCTGGCAAGGCACGACCTTCATACTCGCTAAGCGCTTGAGAAGATCCATCTTCCCCCGAATCTCTGACGTGTCACCCTTGACACGAAGAGTGAAGAAGCTGGATGCACAACCACTTCCGAAAGCAAACATGCTCAGGCGCTTGCCCTTGAGTTCGGCGGGTTCGACGGAAGAGAGGAGTGAGGCAAGACAACCGTAAAGGGAAGCGGTGTACATGTTGCCCAAGCGTTTCGAGCAGTGCATGCCTGGCTCAACCTTCTTGGCATAAGTAGACTTGGATGCAGCAATGAAGGTCTTTTCAAGGTTCTTGTCGGTAAGAGATGCGGTGTACGAGGTGGCAAGGATCGCCTCAGGAGAAGCGACATTGGCGAACTGAGGTGCTGAGGGGGAGTTGACAAAGTCATTCCAGAACATACGGCCAAACCCCTTCTGGACTTGCTTGCCATATGGTGCGTGGAATACAGCGTAGTCGATGTCATCGAGGGAGAAGCCCTTATCGACTTTGCCGTTGGCGTGACCATTGGCAAGGTGATGCTTTTTGGCCTTGGCGGTTTTCTCTCTGAAACGTGCGTAGGAAGCATCGAAGGCGGAGATATACGTGGTAACGGATACGGGTCCATCGACCTCGGGATACTCGGAATCTAGTTTAGGTTTGTAGAAGTCATACGTGTTTGTCATGTGGTTGCCATGTATGGCTGGGGAGATACACCTCAGATTGTGTTACGACGAAGTTGGTCGAAACTTACGTTCAACGACTACCGGTGCATTCGGACCGATGAGAAGAGCACAAGCACCGGCACCACCAGCAGGTCGTGCAGCGCCTTCTGCATAGATTGCGATATCGCCAGCAACAACGATGGCGTTGCGACCATCCCAGGATGTGGACTCAATCCAGTTGACCGCATTGAAAAGGGCAGCAGTAGAACCGTAGCAAGCATTTTTGGAGTCGATACCCTCAATATCAAAGTTGCCAGACTCAGCAAAGAGGTCCATGAGGGTGGTTTTGACAGATTTTGACTTGTCAATGATGGTCTCAGTACCGACATCGAGACGACCGATGGATCTAGGGTCGATGTTGTACTTTTCAAGAAGGCCACTGACAGCTAGAGTATTGATTAATACGATGTGTGCAAGACATAATTGGACATGGCGCACCGTTCAAGGCAAAGGAGTTGATGTCCTCGCGGTCATCACAGCACGCCATATACTCCTGGCCGAGACCAATGGTGTACTTTCCGGTGGAAACACCATCGAAGACCTCAAGGTCGGCCTCGGAGATGCACTAACACGTGAAAGCGTGAGTAGGAGAGAGGTGTCGCGTGAACAAGACATACTCGGCGGGGAAAGTAAACCTCCATAGCAAGTATACCAACGTCCTTTGGACGGGGCATGTCGTATTCTTCGGAAGTGGGAACGGACACGGGGATTGCCATGACTTTGGAGGATAGAAGAGAAGAGACTGCTGATGGAGAACGGGAAGGGAGCGGGGGATTATATACGTGCAGAGTGGAGGTGTTCGATTTACATAACTATTTTTTTGCGAAAATCTTATTCGAGTGGTACGATAACCGGTTTGGTGGCGTGTTTCACTGTTAAAACGCGCCTGCCTCTTTCGGCCACTTCTAGTGAATGAGACATGTCCTCATTCCGGTGAGACATGCACACCACAATCAGCGAAATACATTTCAGGCAGCAACGATGGGAATGCCTTTTCGACTTGCCATCTAACAACTTGGTCCATGGTACAGCAAGTGTTGCAGTGATCGTCGACGAAACGTTAGCTGCTTCTCGTTCGCGGTCTGATTTGGTATGCATCAATGATTGGAAACGTTCTTCTACGGTGCAACGTTCTCCGGCTTCAGGGTGTATTCCCGGTCGTCGGGACGGCGTGAACAGCGGACGTGCCTTCCCCTTTCCTCTTCTGCACCGCAATTGTAACGACACTGATTGGGCGATAGTTACATTGTTGGACCAGTACACTTGGTTGGCCCACTACAGATCAGATGCTATATCTTTTGAATTTATGGCCGTGGCCCGCCGTTGCTAGTGAGTGCTGATGGACACAGGATACGGTAGTCACCATTTTGCCACGACGACATTCCTCGCTCGAGCCCCCTCAGCTCCGAGGCATCACCGGGCACTACAGTCGTTGGAGGTGTATTGCACCATCCAATTTGGTTGCTTTTCTCAGCGGCCGCTCTAGATACTAATTACCGACTGAGAGGTTGGCGTCCAGTTTTGGCGTCAGCCACCCGGTCTGGCCTACCTCCGGAACCCCCCATGTCCTCATTCCGTCACGGCGCTCTAGGATAACCGAGGTCAACGTTTCCACTCAACACCGCCAAGATGCCATTGTGTACCCTTTCGGCCCTTATCTCTCGACGTGCCAATCCCTTCCCGGCCAGCACGAGAAGCCCTAAGAAACTCTATTTTTCCCCTGGCGGCCACACGCACGATCGACACAGTATTCCCTCGGACCGGTTGCGTGTCTCACTCTCTGACCCAGTCCTCGTCGCAGCAGAGGAGAGACTCTCCAGCGCCTCGCAGAACTCGGGGAATGACAACGACGTTGTAGATCTTTGGACGATGGCAACGAGCACCAGCTTAGGTCACCCTTTGAAGGCCGGGGCTCAGGGAACTGCAGTGCAAGACCCAAGCTTTTCGGATCCGTCGGACGACTCATACGATATCATTGAAGTAATGTCAATGAGCTTCATCGACGTCTCGCACAGTAACACAGGCAACTCTCCCTCCGAAAATAGGTATTCGATGAGTAACGTGCTTTGGTTTCATCGCCCTAACTGATGATATCAGCTATCACTATCTTGCACCGCTAGCCAGTGAAGCATTTAAGGAAGAGCTATACATCAGAGGCTACTTGAAGAGGCCCGCGAGTCGGCCCGCGAGTGTCGTCCCACGAAAATCAAGAACAAAACTCATGTTGGTGAACAGCAAGGTCTTCCCGGAAGTCTTGGGACGGCGCAAAGGACGCAAGATTGCGGAAACCCTGAAAACGGAAGAGGTAAACAAGCCTGGGTAAGTACAGATAAGAGCACCCCGTTAATTAATTCCACAGGATACACTCGATCACCCAGACGGACTCCATGCGCATCTTTCCGAGAAGCGCTCTTCAATTGTCGCTTCCGTAACCCTCAGAACTCCACGTGCAGAAGGTCTCGAATCTCCCGGTATGGATACGAACACGTCGGCATCCCAATCGTACGATTTACACGAGTTTTCATACCTAACTGCGTTTACGACACCGCCTTCCTCACCTTCGGTCGCCCTCGACGTGGAGACATTGCAGGCAGGGATCTGCCACACCGACAGCAAGCTTGCGGTATGACGAGGTATGCCACGATGCAATGAAATGGAGACGTGTCAGTGTGGCGTGGTGCCAACCGTACCTTATGACGCGTCAGCAGGATGCAATGCGTGATTTTAGCTTGTAGCTTCTGGACGTCATTGTTGCGACCTTCTAGTAGTCAGGATCTCATCATGATAAGATGTCACTTTTGAAGCATTTCATGTTGGAGCGAGACAAAACGGCCCGCAGATCTAGAATCGCATAGCGTGTTTCGCGCGTGTCATGATCGAAGGGAAAATAATGCAAGGACTCAGAGACTAATGTTTGGCTGTCACTTCTGAACAAACAAACGTACAAGTACACGAGACCCAGCTACGTAGTTCTACCCCTGTATGACAACCATTCATGAGAGCGCAAGGAGCCTTCCAAACCAGTTGAACGGCTTTAAAGTGGGTTTCCCCGAGTCTCCCCCGGGCCGTTAATAGGATTCATCTTTGCTACTGCCTCGTGTTTATCAACACCTCTGGCAGACGTCGACGCTGCATCGCCGCCATGCCATGCGCACAAGTGACCTCAACCTCATGTAAGATCGGTAGGCTCGTGCCATTGAGGTAGATATATCTACCTCGGAAGCGGAGCAGACCTACCCATTTCCGCCGCCTCCCATGTCGCAAACCATCGTCGATAATATGTCAGCTCTGACGCTCGAAGTCACGCCTTATCGCTCCCCGTTCGACGACCAAGATGCCGACCTCGCTCTCCACACCTCAGACGGTGCAAGGTTCGCCGTTCACAAGTTGTTCTTGACCATGTCTTCGTCTCTGCTGAAACGTTGTCTGGTCGCGGGGGCCTCTTCGCCTTCCCCCGCTTTCGAAGGATTGACCGTGAGGAAGGAGGGGGGACGAGACACCATAGATCTTGTCGAAGATGGGGTAACGACCGAGCGGGTCCTCCAATACTGCTATCCCTTCTCTAACCCCGTCCTCGAGAACCTCGATGATATCCAAGCCGTGCTTGAGATGATGCGGAAGTTCGGTATGAAAGGCACAATGAGCCGGGTACGGAGCCTCCTCATCCAGCCCACCTTCCTCGAGGACGAGCCCCTGCGCGTCTTCGCGATCGCGTACCGCTTCGGGCTCGAAGCCGAAACGCGCCTCGCCGCGCGGTACACGCTTCGTTCGCCTATCTTCGGTCCGTACGTCAAGGAGCTGGAGCACATCCCCGCGTCGGTGTACCACAAGCTGCTACAGTACCACCGCAAGTGCAGTGTTGCTGCGTGCTCGCTCACGTCCGACTTTTCATGGTTCCCTGGGTTCGCTTCGCGGTGGGTGTGGTTCCAATGCGACGACTGCGTGCATCACTCGCTGTCATGGCCGCTCGCGGATGGGAAGATCTACGAGGTAAATACGTGGTTCATCGAGTATATGGAGCGGGCGAGGGAGGCACTTCGCGAGCGGCCGTGTGCCAAGGTGGTCACGGATCCGTTGCTAATCGCGGAGGCACTGGAGTCTGTGGCCTCTTGCCATACCTGCCGACCTGCGGCCTATCTTGATCTGAGCACATTTATTGGGGACCACTTTACGGCAGAAGTGGACAAGGCGACGGAAGCGGTTCGTGTTGCATTTGCTTGTCTCCAATGTCTCAGGTAGATTAACCTTTAACCTCGTTTAGGTGGAACTCGATATACCCTTCTAAAGGCGTTGGTTGCGATTTAAATGGAAAGGAAAAATGAGTGTTTAGGTCGTCTATGACCGCATATCACCCACACAATGTACAACTGATACGTTAGATTTTCTTTGGGTGTTCGTTGTCGATCGAAGGGTGCTTGTGAGAAATAACAAATCTTTTCCATTCCTTGGAGGTCTGGATGGCCTATAATTCGTTCAGCAGTCTTGTCGAGGCTGGAATTCGGATCAGTGCAAGCAGATATGGCGACGCGTCATGATGATGGCAGTACTCCGCCAAAGAGTTGGTATTCCAGATTTGGAAGGTCTCCTTGTCCAATGTCTTTGTCGGTGTTCTCAGTTGGTACTCGAATTTTGGGTCGTCTTCCGCCCATATATCACTCTTCGCGTCCTGTCTCTCTCTTTTGTTGTCAGTTAAGGTTCACAAAGTCCCATTTACTGCGCAGGTCGTTCGCAGCGACACGCTCGGCGCAGTATGCACGTCCATCCTTCGTAGTCAAGTCAGGCCCAAAGCCTGACAAGGATACCAACGCGCGCGAACGACCTACCCTCCATGAAAACATCTACACCCTCCCAAACCTCCTCACTGCCTCGCGCATCCTTGCGTGCCCCATACTCGGCTGGTCCATCCTGCACGACGACTTTTACCTCGCGACCGGCCTGCTCGTCTACGCCGGCCTCTCGGACGTTGTGCGTCATCCTGATCCGTCGTTTTGGTTGGATGGCGGCGCGACGGCCGGGCTGACTCGGTGTGGAAACGTGATATAGGTCGACGGATTCTTGGCAAGACGGTTTGACATGCGCACGGTGCTTGGGACGATACTCGATCCCGCCGCCGACAAGGCGTTGATGACCACCCTCACCATCACGCTCGCTGTCAAAGGCATGCTCCCGCGTGCGTGCCCCTTTCCCAACCCATCCTGTTCCCAGCGCTCACTTGCGCTCTTCACATGCAACCAGTGTGGCTAGCAACGGTCATCATCGGCCGCGACGCACTCCTCAGCCTGTCCGCGTTCTACATCCGGTACACTTCCCTACCCCACCCAGTAAGCGACATCACTCGAGCACAGAAGAACACGCTGTCAACCCGTTGATGACATGCAGAAAACGTGGCGTCGGTACTGGAATTTCTCGATCCCTTCAGCGGAAGTGCGTCCGACGACGATAAGCAAGGTGGGCGTGTCGTTTTGGTCGTTTTGTCGGTTGGTGCCTGATTGCTGGGTTGTATTCTTCACTGGTAGTTCAACACCGCTGCACAGCTTGGTCTGATGTTTGGAACGACCGCCGCCCCGATTTCCCCGGCGATTCTCAGTGCTTATCTTCCTGAGATGCAGTACGCCGGTCACTTGGTTATCGTGCGCTCACTGATGCATTCTCATCAGGGTCGTCGTCGCGGTGACTACCATCTGGAGCGGTCTGTCCTACGTATTCTCCAAGGATGCGGTTCGAGTTGTCTCGGAGACGCGCAAGTAGCGCCACCCTCCATCTCAGTCTTCATAGCCATATCTTTCCACTTGATTCCGCTCCAAACGGGTGCCGAGATGATTATAATACACACTACACAACGTGAGCAAGATACAGACAACAGTCCGAAGCAGTCCGTGTACCGACGGGGAAAACAGGATATGATATTTCATTTTTGTTGAACCGTCGTCGTTCTATGTCGACGGACCTCCTGCAAGGCGTCTGCGATGGCTTGCTTATTGGCGTAGGCTTCTCGCCACGTACTGCTTGCGGTCCTGTGGCCGATTGAGAAGTTGCACACGATAAGACCACGAGGACGTACCTTGCACGACGAATAAATACAATGCACCAGGCAGCGCTCTTAAATGTCCGACGCCTTCTCGCGACGGCGGGCGGGGATGGTTTCGGGTACCCTATTCGCGATATACAAGCCAGAATACGCTTGTCGCTAATTGGAACCACGTCAGGTTCGGAGCAACTAGGAGATGCGTGTCCACATTACCTTGCTTCGAAGCTCGCCAAGAGGATGAGGAGGTACCGTTTCTGATAACAGAGATCGTCTCGTAATGTCGATTCTCGAGTAAACTTGGCTTTCAGGTAACGAATCTGAACAATCAAGCCCTTGCACTCTCGTTTATGCTGTGCTTTGAGTTCGTCGAGCTGGCCATCGTCGTTGCCAAATGTGGGGCAGACGTGCTGCTGCAGTCGTTTCGTCTTCGCCTTTTGGTTCTCAAGCTGATCGTTGAGGAGACGAATCTGAGTCTGCGCCTGCTTCCTAGCGCGCTCTGCCTTGGCAACTTCCTCCTTCTGCCTTTGCTGCGACTTCTCCTTTTCCGTGCGTAGTGCCTTTAAATCGCGACCAAAGATGTCTGCGTCTTTTCGGACGCGTTTCAGTTCGGTCTCGAGGGCGGCAATAGTCCTGGCAATATCTGTCTTTTCCATCGCCATCCGGTTCTTTTCCAGCTCCGTCCGCTGGAGCTCGTCGGCCTGAGTCGCCAACGCACGTCGAAGTTCGTCGATCTCAGCGAGGTGAATGTCCAGTTGTTGGCGTCGATTTTCGTGTGATTTTTGCGACGCTGCATATTCGTTTCGCAGTTTATGCGCTCGCTGGGGATACATCGGGTAAGGAGCATGACGAGAAACTGACTGGAAGAACTCGCCTCAGAGGCCTGGGCATATCGCTGTTGGAGGTCCTTGTGGTCTCGTGCAAGAATAGAGCGTTCTTGTCGTAATTGCTCGATCGTCGACGTGTTTTCGCGTACTTTGGCTTCTAGGAGACGTGCTTTCTGTTCTACGTTCGTATTGACTATCCGGATCGTTTCAGATATGGATCTTATAGACGATCGGTCACGTACCTCGGAGCTCAGCCTCGAGATCGTGGCTGTCCTGCTTGGCTTTCTGTAGTTGATACTTGACGTCCTCTATATCCTAGTTCCGACCTCAGTCGACCAATCGACGCATATTGGGATCGAGATTACCGCTTCAGTCCGCTGCAGCTGACGGGTGACCTCTCCCATCTCACGTTGCAGGCGCTCCTGCTCCGTAGACATCTTTCTGAGACGCATACGTTCTGCTTGCAGTTCCGTTTCGAGATCGGAAATGACCGTCTTAGCCTTGTCCACATCCTACAGACGGAGATTATGAGTTCAGCTACGCATCGACGAGGGCACACTCCTTACCCCTTGCGCGTCCACTTTCGATCGACGGCTCTCACGCTCCGCCTCGACAGCTTTCCTAGCCTCCTGTTTCGCACTGCGCACTTCGATGTTCATCCGGTTCGCAGCATCCTGGAGAACCGCCTTTTCGCCCAAGAGCTGGCGTTTCTCGTCCTGCCATTGGTTCTTCATGACGTCCAACTGCGCGTTCACGTTCTGGAGCTCTACGCGAAGCGCCTCGCTCGTTTTAATGAGCGGGGTGGGAGGATCGGCCAAAAGGTCTCCTGCCGACACGTCGAAGGACAGAGCACTATTCAAGAAGGTTAGCGTGAACATCGGAGGACCTCTTATCTCATACCTCTCATCGGCCTCGTAGGCGCGATACAACCTCGAAACATCGATCTTCACGAAGCATTGCTGGCACCGCAGCTTCTGGAGTCGGCGAAGTCGTCTCTCTTCTCGTCTCTGCAATCTTGCATTCTCGTTTTCGAGTAACACGATGCTGGAACGGGCGTCCTCGAGGTTCCTGGTGAGCTCCACGACGTCAAGACCTGCTTCCTGAAGCTCGTCCAATTTCTGATCGATGCTCTCGTTGGCGCGGTCGAGTTCTGATTGCAGCCTGGCAATTTCTGTCAGAAGCGGTGAGGCATTGTCACCAGCAGTAGTCGCATTCAACCAGGAAAGCTGTCAAAGAGATCGTTATGAAACCCATTTCAGGCTAGGAATGGCATGATGTCGGCGACGCACATCTTTAAGCGGAGCTCCAGGCGTCTTTGGCGCCTTGATGCTCATGGACAAGACATGTCGATGGATCGGAGAAATGCCACTCGTGTTGACGACTCGATGAGGGGTCATCATCTCCGCGTTGCTACTCTTCAGAGCCCTGACGCGCTCCGACAACTCGTCTTTTTCGCGTTCCAACACCTCGATCCTCGCATCCTTGGCCTTTTCGATAGCGCGCCGAGCAGGGGATTGTTGGAGAAGGGCAGATAATCTTGCGATCTCTCTGTTAGCCTCGTCCAGTTCGACCTCGAGCGCTTCTTCGGCTTCATGATTACTCGGCGGATTAGCGACCGCCAGGTCGTGCTGTCTCTCTCGCTCGCGCTCCAACATGGCTAGCTTGCTTCGCAATTCAGCCGTCCTCTCTTCGTCTGACCTCATCTTCTCTTCTGCTGCTTCTAGCGCTTCTTCCATCTGTCGTGCGAGTTCTGATGCTCTATCAGCTTCTTTCTCGAGTCTCTCCATCCGATCATTGGCATGTTCTTCCTCGACTTCGTACTGATCAACGCGGTCCTGAGCGCGTGCGAGTTGCTCCTGGAGTTCGTTGACTCGTTCCGAGTTACTCTCCTCCAGTTCGACGATATGTGACTTGAGTGACCGCAATTCCTCCACAGTCTCCTTGTCGCTCTGCGCCGTGCACCGCTGGAGTTCGGCCAGTTTGTCCGACTTGATTTGGAACTCTTCTTCTAGACGATCGAAGTCGGTATCGCGTTCCGCAAGTTCTCGCTGCAACTCGGAGACTCTTGCCGTTGCCCGCATGACCTCGGTACCCATCTCGCTGAGTTGGCTGTGGAAGTCCTCTGTGGCAAGCTTGTTGGAGAGCTTTTCTTCCTTGAGCTCTTTCTCAAGTCCGCTAACTTTGCGATGAAGCGCTGCGCTTTCCTCCTCGAGTTCTCCCGCGTATGTAGTGGCTGCTTGCAACTCGCTACTGAGGGTGCTGATTTTAGCGTTAGCTTCTTTCAAAGCACCGCCGAGCTCCTTGCCACTTTCCAGCGCACTATCGGCTTTGGCAGCACGCTCGAGCGCGAGGTCGCGTTCTGTCCCCAAACGTTCTCGAACCTTGGCGGCCTCGCGCTTGATCCTGCTGATCTCCTCGACAGCCTCGGCGTGCTTTTCTTCCGCTTCCTCGACCCTTCCCTCCAGCTCACCAACGATCTCTGAGACGCCTGTCTCCACCTCAGTCATCCGCTCTCGCCACCGTTCCTTATCTCTAGCACGCTCGCTGCGTTCCTTTTCTAGGTCCTTGGCTGCCTGTTCCTTCTCCATCATCACCCGGTCAAGGTCCTCTGTCATCTTCTGAACGAACGCTTCCAGCTCCAGCTTCTCCTCAGCCCATCCCTCCGCCACAGATTCCTCCTCTACGTCCCCCAACGCGCTCCCAGTACTCGTCCGCCTTCCCCTCCCCGCACTCTCCATGCTCAACCGCGGTCCCTTGACCTCCTCGTACTTTTGCAATCGCGCAACGAGGTCCAGGTTTTCTTCCTGCAGACGACGGTTGAGCCCGTGCAAGTAGGCATTCAACTTCTGTGCGTCGAACCGGCCCATCTTGCCGCGTTCCCCAAGACCGAGGGCGGGGTCGTACGAGGTGTTGGCGCGTACGCCCGCGACGAGGTCGTGCGAAGACGTGGTCGAGATGACGGACGCTCGCTCGCTTGCGTCGTCGTTGGCCGCGAGACCGTCGCCGTCCGTGGCCTCGGAGGCATCCCCGTCGGGTACGTACGTCTGCGCGAGGGGGTGCGACATGCGACCGCGCCTCGGTCGGGGCGTTATCCCTGCAAAGGCCTTGTGCATCGCGGGGCCTGGCGTTGCCTCTCCGTCCTCGGCTACTTTGCTCGTGACCGGGAGTGCGCTCATGCGTCGGTGAGGGTGTGGCGTTGGCACTTTCATGCGGGGACGGGCGGTGGAGTTGATGACGGAGAGGAGGAATGATCTTCGGCGGGTATGGGGTGTGACCGGTTCCGAGTCTACTTCGATGTCTTCTTGTGTGTACAGTTCTTGCGGAGGTGGTGGAATGTTGAAACGGGCGCGCGGACGCGGTGCGATGGCAGGCGTAGGCGTAAATGCTGCCGAGGGTGCAGGAGAGGAA
>JBBPTU010001151.1:0-14340 GCA_038094295.1 Tylopilus aff. beelii | reverse complement strand
CCCGCTGGCAAAGGGAGAAGACATTCGGTACGCTGTATAGTGAATTGTCTGCCAATACTATTAGACCATGGGGGCCCTCGCGACGCACTGCATCGTGCGGTAGACCTGTGAGGCCAGTTCGAGACGCGTCCATCCACGAGATGCGACCAGCACGAATACTTGCCAGAACCACTGACTCGTCTAGCTCGGTTGGTTCGACTCCGACTTTCTGCGTGTCCTCGGTCGACTTATCGTAACCGCTCAGTTCAGAACTGGACGCCTAGACTCACGGTTTCAAAGCGCGTTCCTTGTTCCTTTCGAGGATGCTATCTAGCAGTGCGTCCGACTGTTCTTTTTGTCGGGTATTTTGTCCACTTCGCAGCCAGTAATTCCCCCGGGCCCGTGGATTGCGTAGATCACTTCAACCTGGTCTAGTGATCACGAGATGATATCGTCGTTCAGTTCTCGGGGGTCTGAGTTTCATGATGGAAGGGAAAAGTAGCGGTCAGTGGACCGTTTTCGTCCGATCCATCATTGGTCTTATTAGCCATTATCCCCAGGAGGACCATGTACAGGGATTACACGCCTGCTAGCGTGGTACTACCAATCCTCGCTGCACGCGGTCCCATGTATGATGCCTCCATGCACTGCTATCCGGACCTGCCAGGCCTATTATGAGAGTGAGGTACATGCGCGCCGCGGGCAAACAGGCGCAGTCTCACCGTTATCTAAATTTACTCGCCAGCTGCCAGTGGGCAAATCGGGATGAATCGTCTCGCCCCGACCCACCGGCTGCGATACGCCCGACGGAAGAATAGTCGAAAATCCATAAAGATAGGCTGGCATGTTGTCATCCACTCTCAAGGTGTTCGCCCGCGTCTCTAAGCCTCACTCCCGAGGCGTTTTCACGACCTTTGTCTCCGTCGGGGCTGTCGTTTCTAGGCCTACCGACGATGGTATTTCAGATCCTCGTTGGAACCCCACTTGCGATCCATTTGGGTCTGGGTTTTTGTCTTGGCTTTGTTGAATCAGTGATCGCATTTGATATGAATCTCAATACGAACGTAAGTCGTCATTCGTTTATGTTGCATGCTTTTCTGAGTATTTACTTCACCCTCCAGCTGGCCGTGTACGTGTTGTTTCTCTCTACTCTTGAGGAGTGTCACGTCGAACGAGACTATCCAGATATTGGGGCCAAAACTCGTATGGAGCGGCCAATCCAAACAATGAGGCTTTGTGGCAACAGTCCATTGAGTTCTATTGTGGCGTATGTCTCTCGTCGATGAAGTGCGATGGTAATACACTCATTCGTCGCAACGAACAGGACGACACCATCAACACCTTGCCAGTTGCATTCCTCACTGAGTTTTATTCAACCGGTAATTTGCCTAGTATCAATCTTGCCAACGTAAGTCATTTGTCGGGAATTCCATCTCCTTGCGACGCCTAACTCACGCACTGGTCCATCGTCTCTTGTTATTTCTTTCACGTGCACACATGTCTCGATGGTAGGCATGCAACACGGCCGACCACCCCCTCTTACCAGGCACGAACCTCCCCAACTGCACCTTCCTCGCCACAGGGATCGAAATATGTCAAGAAACTGGCAAGATTGTCACGCTCTCGATCGGTGGTGGTGGTGGCAACGCCCAGTTCACGAACGATGCGGAGGGGCAAGCATACGCGCAAGTGATCTGGGACGTCTTCTTGGGCGGAAGTTGCGACACGAGACCATTCGGAACGGCTATTTTAGACGGGTAGGTTTTTCCCGAGGTCTCCCTTATCGTCTGAGAGACTGACGGATAGGGTTTGCAATACTTACGTGGCGGCGGTCTTTCTTTCTCCATGGCAGGATTGACATGGACATCGAAGGGGGGTCACAGACGGGCTATACTGCCTTTCTCAATGCACTCCGAGCATTGATGAGTGGCGGAAACAAACCGTGAGTGAATGCCTGAGCGTTCGTGATTGGCTTTTGATAGACCTGTGATTTCATAGCTATTACATTACCGCAGGTTGCGTCTCTTCGTATTATGGCGACCGCATGGTTTGGCTAACGGCGATCATATCACCTAGCTCCACAGTGCCCTTTCCCAGATGCCTATATCGGAATGACGTTGAACTCGTTCGGTTTTGACGCCGTCTACGTGCAGTTTTGTGAGTGGATCCTGTTATGGGACAAGATCGGCGCGGTGACCTGGTTCCTTAGACAACAATTATTGCGAAGTCACCGGCTTTGTAAACACTGACGTGCGTGCCTAGTTCCGCCGAGTCTCCGAGTCTCTACATATCCACGTGATATTTCGTAGTTCCTTTTTGACTTCAGCTCTTGGTAAGCGGTCCTTGTTCGAACGATCGACCAGGCGATAAGCTCAAACCGGGTGATAGGGACAATTGGGCCAAGAACACCTCCCCGAACAAAAACGTCAAGGTGTATATCGGCGCGCCAGGCTCGCCGACTGCTGCGGGTAATGGCTTCGTGAGCGCATCGACGCTCGCAATGATCATTTCCCAGACCAAGAGCATGTATTCGTCGTTTGGAGGCGTAATGTTATGGGATGCATCGCAGGCATATGGTAGGTGCATCATGGAGAATAGCATGTACGCGCGCTGGCGGACGTTGACTGGGGTGTGATCTTTTAGCCAACGGGAGGTATGATGTAGCTGCCAAGACTGCGTTGACTGGGTCGAGCGGGACCGCCGGTGCTGAATGTGCGGGCGTCGATGCATGGGAATCCAATATTATCGTGCGTTGTTTTCGTTGCGTTGCGTTGGGCAGCCAGGAGTTGACGTGCATCCCATTTTTAGTACCTCGGAGGCGACGAGGTCACGTACGGGTGGGTTCCCCGATCGCGTCTCTACCCAAACCAGTCCAATGCTGATGCCCTTTCTCCATTCCATTCCTCTTTCGCACCCACATAGCAACCAACTCTGGATGGCAAAATGGTGGACGGACGAATCCGTTCCCGGGGGTGAGTTACCATCTCTTTGTAATGCCCGTCTCGGAACGGACCCTCACGCCGACTCTTCCAGGGTCCGCGGGCGTCTGGACCCTCGTCGGATCATGCTAGGAACGCCACAGCCAGAGGTACACGGACGTTGCCGATACAAACTCGACATTGGCAGGAACCGATGTCGACGCCGCTGGTTCCGGCGGTATGTTATTCTTACGAGTGCACGCAGGCGTCAGGGTATTTATCTCGTCTCTCCATCTCTTGATATGACTGGCTCTCGAGTCGTTTCACGGTGCACAATTCTAACGAGAGAAGAAGCCTGTATTGCTAGGAGATCGAGGCTGTATCTCTTTACGAAATCCTTTGTATTACGAACATATTTGAAAACAAAGAGACATGAGGTGACGAATGATATCTACTTTGGAAATCAGAGAGAACAAAGACACAATTGAGCGTTGACAGTGCGGCCCACCTGCGAGGTAAGTGCACTGTAACGGTTCTTGAGAACGTACAAAGACTGAGTCGAGACGTCGCGAGCGAAGCCCGTCGACAAGAAAGATAAGAGCGCGAGTGAAACCCGTCGCCGAAGGGAGAGAGGACTTAGGGCCCAGGAGAAGCGTCCTGAGGTGCGAGCGAGTCGCGTAGGACGAGCGAGTGCGTCAGCGGCGAACGCGACTGGATGGGGGAGTCTGCGACGAACGCGACTGAGAGAGGTATCTGCGACGAACGCGACTGATGAGTGCGATAACGCGACGAAGGTAATATTAATGGTCTAAAAAGGCTGTCATTACTAATCACTACGCTGTTACTACTACGACGGTGCGGTCGATGTATTCACTACTCGTAATATCCGTTACATGCACACTCCAATAAACACTAAGCACCCAAAGAATCCGTCCACCGATGTCATGATACCACCTCCGGGTCTTGCCTCGCCATGCGAGTATCCATCACGTCAACACCCTGCGAGCTCTCCTCACCTTGTCCACCTAGAACGTCTTCTTCTTCATGGAATGCCAGAATATCTTCGAAATCACTCGGCCAACCTCGAGAAGAACGCCGGTGACGCAGCTTATCCAGAAGACGGGAGTTCTCGTGGCGGGACACCAATCCTTGGAAGAACCTGACGCCGTCGGTTCGTATCAACAAGTGTCGCCACGAGGCGGCTGTCCTATACTTACCCATGCGCACGGGAACTCAGATAAACTGGTGGAATCACAATCGTGGCAATGACCGCCAATGCAGGGACACTGAGCACGGCCAGGTACTTGGCCTTGCTGCCGAGCGACCCCACGAGGCGCCTCCAATGTCAGATGGAGGGCGCTTCGATATTCCCGATCGAGAGGTAACCTTCCAATACCTCTCCGTCGATGGTCCTGATCACCTTGTCCAACGTTCGAAGCACGTCACCTATGCAGACGAGAAACACGCTCCAGTTCCGTACCCCCCATGCGAAAGATAAAAACTTACTTCGATTCGGAGTTTTGACACGCCACGGAGAGGTGTCGATCCTGTCGAGAAGCATTTCCGAAAAATAGCTCTCTACTGTGCCTTAGATCTCTGTGTAGAGTGAGCCACTTATAGTAGAGATATGGCGATGAGTTTGATTATATAATGCTGTGCATTACTTTCTTGAGACACTATCAGTTGTTCCTAATCATCCGATTCAAAATTAGACACTTGGATGCAAGGTTTCAAAGCGCCTTCTTTGTTGCTTTCGAGGTGTCGGGTATCTTGACCATTTCGCGACTAGTGGTTTTCCCGGGCCTATGGATTGTGTTGACCGCTCCAACCTGGACCAGTAATCACAAGATGACGTCGTTTAACTCTTGGCGGTGAATGGATGGAAGGGAAAAATAGCGGCGAGTGGATTGTTTTCGTCCGATCCATCATTAGTCTCATCAGCCATTGTCCCCAGAAAGACCATGTATTGGAATTACACGCCTGATAGCGTAGTACTACCGGCTCCTCACTGTGCATGGTCCTGTGTATGATGCCTCCACGCGCTGCTATCCAAGCCTGCCAGGACGATTATGAGAGTGAAGTATGTGCGCAGGAAATCAGGTGCAGTGCCATCGTTATCTAAATCTACTTGCCAGCTAGGCGAATCTGGATTTTTAAATCATCTCTCGCCCCGACCAACTGGTTGCGATGTACCCGACGGAAGGAAGAGACATACTCAAAAATCCATAAAAGCAGGTCATGTCATCGTCACTCTTGAGGTGTCCCCCCGCTTCCCTAAGCCCCACTCGCAAGGTGTCCTCACAATCCTTGTCTCCGTCGGGACTATCGTTTCTAGGCCTACCAAGGATGGCATTTCAGATCCCCGTTGGAACTCCACTCGCGATCCGTTTGAGTCTGACTATTTGTCTTGGCTTTGTTGCTTCGGTGATCGCATTTGATATGAATCTCAATACGAACGTAAGTCGTCCTTTGTTTATGTCGTATATTCTTCTGAGTGTTTGCCCTACCATCCAGCTGGCTGTGTACGTGTTATTTCCCTCTACTCTTGATGAGAATCACATTGAACGAGAGTATCCAGATATTGGGGTCAAAACTCGTATGGAGCGGCTAATCCAAACAATGAGGCTTCGTGGCAGCAGCCCATTGAGTTCTACTGTGGCGTATGTCTCTCGTCAGTGATAGGCATAGTGACACTCATTCGTTGTAACGAACAGGACGATACCATCGACACCTTGCCGGTTGCTTTCCTTACTGAGTTCTATTCGGCCGGTAATTTACCTAGTATCAATCTTGCCAACGTAAGTCATTTGTCGGGAATTCCATCTCCTTGCAACACCTAACCCACACACTGATCCTTTGTCTCTCGTTAATTCTTCACGCACATGCATGTCCCGATGGCAGACATGCAGCACTGCCGATAATGCCCCCATACCAGGCACGAACCTTCCCAACTGCACTTTCCTCGCCACAGGCATCGAAACGTGCCAAAAAGCTGGCAAGATTGTCACGCTCTCGATCGGAGGTGCGAGTGGCAACGTTGGGTTCACGAGTGATGCGGAAGGACAAGCGTATGCGCAAGTGATTTGGGATGTCTTCTTGGGCGGAAGTTGCGACACAAGGCCATTCGGAACGGCTATTTTAGACGGGTGGGTTTTTCCCGAGTTCACCCTTATCGTCTGGGAGACGGACAAATCGGGTTTGCAATATACTCACACGGTGGCATTTTTTCCGTGTCTAGGATTGACATGGACATCGAAGGGGGGTCACAGACGGGCTACACCGCCTTTCTGAACGCACTCCGAACATTGATGAATGGCGGAAACAAACCGTACGTGAACATCTGAGCGTTCGTGATTGGCTCTTGATAGACCTGTGGTTTCATAGCTATTACATTACAGCAGGTCGCGTCTCTCGGTATGATGCCGACCGCACGGTTTGGCTAACGGCGATCACCTAGCTCCACAGTGTCCTTTCCCAGATGCCTATATTGGAACGACGTTGAATTCGTTCGGTTTTGACGCCGTCTACGTGCAGTTTTGTGAGTGGATCCTGTCATGGGACAAGATCGGCGCAATGACTCTGGTTTCTTAGACAACAATTATTGCGAAGTTACCAACTTTGAAAACACTAACGTGCGTGCCTGGCTCCACCGAGTCTCCGAGTCTACGTATTCACGTGATATATCGTAGGCCTTTGACTTTAGCACTTGGTGAGTGACCCATGTTCGAACGATCGACCCAGGTGATAAGCTCAAACTGAGTGATAGGGACAATTGGGCCAAGAACACCTCCCCGAACAAAAACGTCAAGGTATATATCGGCGCGCCAGGCTCGCCGACTGCTGCGGGCAGTGGCTTCGTGAGCGCCTCGACTCTCGCAACGATCATTTCGCAGACCAAGAGTACGTATTCGTCGTTTGGAGGCATAATGCTGTGGGATGCGTCGCAGGCGTACGGTGCGTACATCGTGAAGAGTAGGATGTACGCGCGCTGACGAACGTTGATGACTGGGGTGTGATCTTTCAGCAAATGGGAGATATGACATGGCTGCCAAGACTGCGCTGACTGGGTCGAGCGGGTCTCCGCCCACGAAACCGTCTCCGTCTCCACCTCCGCCGTCCTCCTCTGCCATCAAGACCGAGGCGATCGACATCCCTACTCCGACGACGTCGAGCGCCTCACCGACAACGACCGTTTGTACCGGATGTGCGGGCATCGATGCATGGGAATCCAATATCATCGTGCGTTGTTTTCGTTGCGTTGCGTTGCGCGACCAGGAGCAGGAGTTGACTGCATCCCATCTTTAGTACCTCGGAGGCGACGAGGTCACGTACGGGTGCGTTCCCCGATCGCGTCTCTACCCAAACCAGTCCAATGCTGATGCCCTTTCACCATTCCATTCCATTTTCGCACCCGCACAGCAACCAACTCTGGATGGCGAAATGGTGGACGGACGGATCCGTTCCCGGGGGTGAGTTGCCACCTCTTTGTAATGCCCGTCTCGGAACAGACCCTCACGTCGACTCTTCCAGGGTCCGCGGGCGTCTGGACCCTCGTCGGACCATGCTAGAAACGCCACAGCCAGAGGTACACGGACGTTGCCGATACAAACTCGACACCGGCAGGAACCGATGTCGACGCCGCTGGTTCCGGCAGTATGTTATTCTTACGAGTGCACGCAGGCGTCAGGGTATTTATCTCGTCTCTCCATCTCTTGATGTGATGGGTTCGAGTCATTTTCACGGTGTACAACTCTAATGAGAAATGAAACCTGTATTGCTAGGAGATCGAGGCTGTATCTCTTTACGAATTCCTTTGTATTACGAACGTATTTGAAAACAAGGAGACATGAGGTGACGAATGATATCTGCTTTGGAAATCAGAGAGAACAAAGACGCAATTGAGCGTTGACAGTGCGGCCCACCTGCAAGGTAAGTACACACTCCAATAAACACTAAGCACCCAAAGAATCCTTGATCCAAAAATGCGTCCACCGATGTCATGATACCACCTCCGGGTCCTGCCTCGCCACGCGAGTATCCATCACGTCAACACCCTGCGACCTCTCCTCACCTTGTCCACCTAGAACGTCTTCTTCTTCGTGGAATGCCAGAATATCTTCGAAATCACTCGGCCAACCTCGAGAAGAACGCCGGTGACGCAGTTTATCCAGAAGACGGGAGTTCTCGTGGCGGGACACCAATCCTTGGAAGAACCTGACGCCGTCGGTTCGTATCAACAAGTGTCGCCACGAGGCGGTTGTCCTATACTCACCCATGCGCACGGGAACCCAGATAAACCGGCGGAATCACGATCGTGGCGACGACCGCCAATGCTGGGACACCGAGCACGGCCAGGTACTTGGCCTTGCCGCCGAGCGACCCCACGAGGCGCCTCCAATGTCGGATGGAGGGCACTTCGATATCCCCGATCGAGAGGTAACCTTCCAATACCTCCCCGTCGATGGTCCTGATCACCTTGTCCAACGTTCGAAGCACGTCGCCTATGCAGACGAGAAACACGCTCCAGTTTCGTACCCCCCGCGTGAAAGAGAAAAACTTACTTCGATTCGGAGTATTGACACGCCACGGAGAGGTGTTGACCCTGTCGAGAAGCATTTCTGATAAATACAGATGTTTTAGACTGCCGTATTGTACTGTTTCGCGCGCGTGTTCGCGCAGCACGGCTAGAATCGAGATTTCATATCGATTCTCCCATTTTTGCAAGATGTAAAACTTACGGTCAAGCGTTAAAATACGTAGCGCACAAGCTGGTCCCATCATCCACGCAGGTGATCTAGAGGCCACATGCAGTGAGCTGTGTATTGAACCTGCCCTTGGTGCGTTGGCAGGCGGTAGATAACCTTCCGGAAGAAGCATCTCGACAATCTCATGCATGTGCGACTTGATGACATGCACACCCCGGTCTGGAATAGAAAAAAGTCAGAAAGGTTCGTTAGGAAGAAATTGATACATACCCGTCTGAGCCAACGCAGAAAGTGTTCTCACACCTATTTTCTGAATCTTCCACGCCGGGTTCCCTAGATGTTCCAGACTAAGGTCTACGAGATCGCTAATCCATGGACTGTTTGGATCTGGAAGGTACCCTCGAATCAGATAGTGTGATTGATGTCGTACCCCGACTACTAACCAAAAGTCTGGAAGATGTCCAAACAGATCATGCTTGTGCGAATCCCCCTAGGATGACCTTCTCCTAGTTTCTCGTGAAGGACCTCAGTGATATTATAAACCTTGATCTTTTCTCGCAGCTCAGCTAACTCGAATGAATAAGCATCTGTAACGAGGGTAAAGGTGGCATAGTTCACTACCGTATTGCATGAAATCGCCGAAAATTTGGAAGCCTTCGACTCGCCCGACGGTATCGTCGAAATAATCTAGCCTCAGCATACCAACGATATGCTTTGGCAAGTCTGCGTTGTCCTTGATGGATTGTTCCAAGTCGCCTACCACACTCTGAGCTAGGCGATCACGATCGCACGATTCCACTCACTGAATTTCAAACAGGTAGTCAGAGCGTATGCCGCAAGAAGTGCGCTCTCTTTATATTGCAACTGATCGATGAAGACGTCCAATAGTTTAATCTCGCGGACATAGGTGCGGATGCTCTCAGCTGAGAAACATGAATTCATGCTCCTGGCTCATAAACATTGGACTCACTCTCGCATTGCTTCAGGAGAGTCATCGTAGCAGTGGTGCGCTGCTGAGTCTTTCCTCTCTGGACGGCCTTTTTCAGCTCCTGAATCAGCCTTCTCTGCGGATCTTTGAGGTCTGTAGATCCTGATATAAAGAATGCTGCGTTCGAGTCCCATTCGAAACGAGTTGGTGGTTGCTACTCACCGATTCCAAAGAGAAGAGACAATATCTGGCGTCCAGGATCTGCGCTGCGACCATCGCCACTTGACGGTTCGTTTTCATCGGGGCCCAAGCGAACCAAGGCGCCGACGAGATTAGTCCGGACGTGCGCGTTGCGCATGTTCAGCTGATCTAACACACTGATTAGAGAGAAACTCAGGTTCGGAGGTGTGGTACCTACCACGGTCGTTCGGATCAAACAAGGCAAGCAATATTTCGACGGCGAGGAGGCCGACTTGCTGTTCGTCTTTTCTTGCCAACTCCCTGAGCCTAGGCTTCACTACGGAACACACCGTTTTCGCTCTCCCTGCGCCATGACGAGGTGAGTGCAGTTTGATAGAAGGTTTGGAATCCTTACGTCCTGGAATTCGTGACAGTGTCAGCATCATGCGCAATGCAGCAACCAGAAGGCCAGGGTCTAGAAGAGATGTCACTATTTCTACGGAGTCCTGACCATAGGCACGGTCCTCACCCTTGACCATCAATATTCGAGAAAGCCTGGACACATTGGAATCCGGGGAGTTGGCCCCAAGCCTCTCAACCAGGGTATTCCGGGTGGCATCTAACAAGATCGTAAGCGACTCGTTAGACGTGCCAGCCACCAACATACCGCATTGCAGTAGGCAGTTCAGGCCATCCATCGCCTGCCCGAAATTGCCCCCTGGCAACTCAATGATTACGTCAAGTAACCTCATCACAGTTTCCAAGAAATCCGATGTAAGGATTCTTTGTTGCAAAATCTGGTGCTTTGTCAGGGGTCTCAAGAGGGCGAGTACTCTAAGGCCGTCCCGATGCTTGCGCGTCTCCAGAATGATAGTCAGGCAAGCCTTCATATCGTCGAATACATTCTGCGGAAGGTCAATGGCTGCCTCGCCACTCTTCTGATTCGTTTCGCAAGCTGTAATGACGATTACACACGAGACGCGGCACGAGCAGATGAGACTCACAGGCTTCGTAATAAGCGACAGTGGCAATCATCCTAACGAGAGCCGGACAATCATGGTCGCGCATGAGGTTCATGAACTTGGCCTGCCAATCAGGCACTTTCCTGATGGACTGCTTTCCTTCCTCTGGAGTCACGGGAAATGTAGTTTTCGACGATCTGAAAGGGTAAAGATACTTACCGAATCGCAGCATGAACAACAGCCTGTCGAGGTATATTGGCGTAAATTGCTTGTAGCTCAGACACGCCAGCAATGTTCGTGTTGCGGTATCGTCGAGCAGACTCCTCTCCCATAATTGGCTATCCATTTCCGTATCTTCCAACTGTACCATGGATGAGTCGAAACCCGTTCCCGTGGTTGCCTTTGGCTTATACGAGTTTGCGCACAAAACGGAGGCATGGACTTTTTGACCGGGCACGATGCAGCGCGGCTCCAATAGATGCCAGCTTCAAAGAGAGACGTCAGTGTCGCATCAAGAAGGCACCACAGGCCTCACCGTCGAACATCTTTACTGATACCACCAACGGATACTGGATGCTTGATGGGAAGATATTCGATAGCTCGCCAAAAACCAGTCATCGAATTACTCGTGCCAAAGTCGAGATCGTCCGGGGTCCAAACCAGATCAGTCGGTTCCAATACGAGACCATGGGCAGACGCTTCTCGACGCATCCATAGCAGTGAGACCTTGCCGGCGTGACGAAACTTTCCCAGTCTGTCGAGGCCACCCCTGCGCGAAGCATATCAGGAAGCTAAGACTGGATTCTCAAGGCGTACTCACACATCCGAGTGACTACCAGCGAACCAAACTTCCTTGATCGGGTCTCCGGAGGCTTGGGGAGAGGGTTCAGTAGGTTTCACAGAAAAATCGATGCGTTCGTCTTCGAAGGTTGTAGATTCTTCAACGTCGGGGGTGACAATGTACCTGGATATCCGGGTGTTTTCTCCGTGAAGATACTCTGGTACGAACTTGACCCTGAACTCGTCGAGAGCAAGTGCATGTCGGAAATAGCAAGCGTGTGCCACAGAAGAATGAAACACGTCTCCCCTAATAAGGCCTTCGGAGGAGACGGTATCCCTTTCGAGGATCAGTTCTCTCTCGATGCAAGTCACGAAAAGAGTCGAATTACCATAGCCCTACGAAATGAACTCTTGCGCTACGCTGAGAGAATGCGTTCTTGAATCTCCTCGCGTTTTCCCTCGCGTGTGGCTTTCTTGAGCGAATCGCTTGATAGTGACCGTAGGCGCTAGAAGAGGTCGTCAAGTCCGCACAAACGACCACTACGTAATAAGTACTCGCGTTTCGATCTGGCTCTCCATCGGCGTCCTTATCAAGCCCACCTAAAACTATGCTCAGCTTCACATTGTGATCGACGACTCAAGTCGCACCTCGTGTATCATTCCGGCAAGCATTCGCACTTGATACGCACCCCTAGAGAAACCTAGACCGCGAACGTTGGGCGTTGGCCACTCAGACGACGACGACGACGACGAAACAAAGACTTACCAAAGAGATATATCTGATCTCCTTCTTGGTACGTTTGCGCTAGCCAACTGTACGCGTTCTTGACGTTTCCCTCGATGTTCCTGCAGTTCCCGCATTTCGGTTTACACTGACGTACGACGACCGTGAAGGGCACGAACCATGCGACAGCCATGTCGATCGTGTCAGAGAGCGCCCTCTTTATGGTGCGATGCAACGATTTCGGGCCCGTGCCGATCCCACTCAAATAATACGTGAGTTGTTCCGGTCCAGTCTCCATCTCGACCGCGGCGAGCAGCTTCACCACGTTGGTATTCTGTACGCGATCGTCAGCGGCAGAAATATGTTACAGAGGCGGCGAGCGGTCGCGTACGTTCAGACCGAACTTGTTGGAAGTACCGTCGATGCCTACGACCAGGTTCCTCGCGCCATCGACCTTGCGTTGGTTACACGAAGTGCACCTAGGCCGTGGGGGGTGCAGAGAAGCCGAGGAAAGCATAAGGACCGGGGATGACGGACGAGGGACGAGGGACGGGATGAAATGAGAGTATTCGGATCCGACTGATATACGTGCTCGAGTGGTGCTCGAACTCGGCTAACGTTGTGATCCCTGTGATGGGACGTACATGGTCGGCTGGAGGGCGCAGCATTGCGTTCCATGAGGCTTGCACCCCGACTCTTCGTGTTCGACTCCATTGATGAATATGCTTTTTAAGAAAATCATCTCCCCATGAAGTCAGTAACTCATTCTCTCTGACTGTTCAACGTTCAGCCCTAGGGGAGAAATCAGACGACACGAGGACGAAATGCGTGAATCTGGTACGCGCAGGCCGCAAGCTTTTCATAGTGGTGCAGAAATGGAAGGACTACGCGTGGTCCAGGTGCATCGCATACACTAGTGCTGTAAAAGATGAGATGGAAGACGCTGCTCCAGCATACGTTGGAGAAATTTACTGCGACACTTGTTCAAGAAAGACCGTTCAGGGTCACGTGGAAACTTGAAGGGGAGTCGCACTCCCGAGCTCCATGGCATCTCGCGAAACGAGCAAGCTCAAACGTATCGATCGATCGTCATTTCATTTAGCGCAATGGAGTGCATACGGCACGGCTCATACCCCTCCTCGCAGAGTCCAAGCGCGCCAGATGCTTCGTTCGCCGGTTTAATTCAGGTCGTACCCCATCAGCCTGAGACCGCCACAGCGCCACCGTCAGAGGCACGAGGACATTATCGAGGTACTCGGCAGCGCGGCGGGCCTACACCGACGCTTTCGGTCCCGGAGGCTACCCCAGATGCGGACGCACGTTCGTGTCGCGGTCCGGATTTCCGTCCTTTTCTGTGCACCAACACTCGAGTGGGAAGGAGGTTCCCATTTCGCTATCGCGTTCGCGTGCGGGGATACTCGCACGACCGTTTGGCACTCGTGCGAGCTCGTACGCGGTCGTGGGTCACCAGCGTACACCAAAGGAATAGACCGTGTCTTGCCGTAACCCATATATCCAGTTGGTCCAGAGAACGAGATTCATAGATATTTCTTTTGGTAATTATATTTATGCAGGAATGGGATCGGTCCTCTTCGAGATAACCAAGAAGGAAACGAACCACGATTAGTCCATGTACACGCGCAAAGAAGGCCCATCGAAACGCCATGCGAAACAAAGGGGGTACTAGTAAAACGCGCCTAAGGTAGCGAAACAAATGCATCAGCGAGTCTCACCGATTTTGAACAAGAGAACACAACACACAGGAGGCATAATAGAAAGAGGAAACACTATGTACGTCGACGTTTGGAAAAACGAGGGGGATGGATACTGAATAGATAGAGAAGAGTAAAAGGAAACACGAGGGAAGGAGTGAAGGTCGAGTTTTACGAGGTCAAATTTTACACGCGGGGAAAAACAACAGGGGAATTAAACAGAAACGAGGGAGGGACAGAATAAGTCAAAAGCGTGAAATGGCGGAACGTCTCGGGTACAGGTGGACATGTAGGCTGTCCACGTTCGCTTGTCTCGACCGCACGCGGCGGGTTCGCCCAAGCGGACATTCGAAATCGGGTCGTATTGTGCCGAGTCACCGCTTCCGCTTTCCGCTAATCACGGGCTCCATATCCGGAATGATGGCTTCTGCTACCATGCCCCCTTCGGCACT
>JBBPTU010001150.1:0-14360 GCA_038094295.1 Tylopilus aff. beelii | reverse complement strand
CACCTCAGGCACCACATCTCGGACCTTTTAGTCACCTTTATGGGGGGGTTCCTTGTCGACGCGTAAGTATCCAAAATGGGCCAAAATCTGCGTCGGGCATTTCCGGCGGAGCCCCAAGCGTCCCGGCACGTCCAATAGGCCATTACAGATCCTCTTCTGACCCTCCTCACGGCATTCACAGTGCAGTTCAACTGCGCCTGCGGCCATTTCCCGGCAATCCACTCACTGCCATGGCTCCTCAACTGGGCACCCGTGCTGCGTTGCCGAGCACTACCATAGGACTTGGACAACACTTCACCTCCCCACGGAAGATACGAGACAAGAAGAAAACACAACGCTATGTTAGCATCCCCGGTCGCAGCCAGAAACGGCAGCGGTTGCTAGACCGCATTGATGATCTACTTAACAATGGCCCCAAAATCCCCTCTGAGTCGCTGTCTACCGCTGGCCAAAATGCTAAAGTGCCCGCTGAGGTCGACGCGCCACTCGATCTTGAAGATCTCATGGACGAGAGTTTCGAATTTATTCTTCAAGATGACGGGGAGCAATCCGGTGTTGCCACGGATCCTGCCCCATCGGCCCACGCTTCTCGCCAATCGGACAAGTGGAAGACACTCATTCCTACATTGGTTGATCCGTTTCTGCAGTACATTACGCAAACCCTCGGCAAGCCGGTCCCCCTTCCTCAAATGACACTATCGTCCTGCAAGCAAGCGTGTGTGCCCCGAAAAGTGTCACTTGTCTGCCTGTATTACGATCGTATGTCTTGCTCGTTCACGTCATTCCCATTTTTCTTAGCGTGCCTAATTCATTTCTATTCCAGACTTCGCAAATATCACAATTCATCTATGTGAATGCGCCTCACTCCACCAGCTTTTACTGCACGCCGGGTTGTTCCCTACCGCTCCTGCACAACCTCGCATAGCAGTTTCAATTGAACTGCTGTTCTTCTACCGAGCGCTCTTCGAGCGTTCATGTGACGCCATCAACGCGCTCGCTTCCGCCCTCAACACTCACTACATTCGTCGTGGGTTTCGCATGTCTGGACGGCAGGTAATGTCTCGTGATATGCCCCTTGTCGTTTCGCTAATTGTGCGCCAGGGGAAATCAGTTCAGGAACCGTTCCGACGCAGTCTCGGTCAAGCCGTGCAATGGTTCGACGTCCTTCAAGTTGAAGTCGAACGCCGTATCGAATCACTTCTCGCTGAAGCGCGGTCCCGCTTCTCAGAAGCGCAGGCATTGCAAAGTTCCCATTGCTCCCTGCGACCTGCCGGCGAACACACTGCCGATCCCCGACCCAACCAAGACCCGCAAGACGTTTCCCTTCCTGCCGCCAACTCCGCGCCATTGCAGTCATGTTCTACCGTTCTTGTACAGCGCTGTCCCGCGTGCTTTGGTGGTAACACGTATGGCTGCCCACTTACTTCTGGTGGCGACATTCATGTAGCCACCGATGGCAATTTTCATCACCGTCACCGTCGGTCTGCTGGCGACGGGCCTATGTTTTACGAACCAATCTATTTCATACCGAAGGCTCAAGTTGATGCAGTTGGCAAGCGCATCTTGAAAGCTCGTCAACGCCCCGCTAGGCAGCGTGTAACCCGAGTACCGGACATGGCAGTAGATCAGTGTGAATCATCATATGAAGCAGCCGACGGGAAGAAGCAGAAAGCCGCCATGGATAGCTTCGACGACACTGGAGTGATGGCACTCATATGCCGTCATGACATACCTCTCTTCTTCGCCAACATCGATTCTCCCGGTGAGCAACAGAAGTATAGCATCTCGCTCATTGAACACCTGTTCTCATTTCTTCCGCCGGTCGCTACGGTAACTGTATTCTACGATGTTGGTTGTGTCACCGAACGTTCCTTGCAACAGGTATGTGTCAAATTGACCTAGGACACATGATCTAACCAAGTGCAGTATGACATTCTTCCCCTGGACATAGTATCTCGCCTCCGTTTTGCCACCACTGCAATGCATGCATATGGGCATGAGTGGGCATGCCAGCTAGTGTATAACCCTCGCTTAGCTGAAGGCCTTGGGCTCTCGGATGGTGAAGGTACGGAACGTTTATGGTCCCGCATGATCAAACTCATAGGCATCGAACGGGCATCGTCGGTAAGACATGGTAAATGCCTCCCCATCCATAACTAATGTCCGCCAGCGCCAGCGCCGCATTTGGCTGATTGATCGTCAGGCTTCGGCTATTGGCCATGATATGCGGCAAGACTTAGGTTCCTGGCTGAGACGCCGTATGAAAAAAGGAATCAATGACCAGAGTGCTGCGGCCCAACAGATTTTGGACGGTTGCGGCGTCCCGCCTACAGAGCTCTGGGCCCAATGGAACGCACAACGTGCTGCCCAATTGTCTATCCGAGCTCGTATGTTGGAGTTCCTTCCTGATTTAGAGTTTTCTCACGTCTTCCAGATGCACCTGTACGGCTAAAAAAGGAACTTGACAGTGTTCTGGTATTACAGGCCGACTTAGACGCATCTGAGCGTGCACTACAGACTGCCCGTGCTGCAATCGAGCAGGACTCAGCAACAAAAGATGTCCTCGACGTACTTGATAGTATGGAACGGAGCCACAGTCGCCTTCTTGATAAGATTGACACCCTCTATGCGTCGTTAAACGTGCAAGACAAATTTCCGCAGTTGGAAGGTGTACCGCTCGAGTTTGTCCGAACTTTGCTGATGGCTCGAGATCTCAAGATCAACATCCGCAAGAGAGCGATTGGGAGCTTTTTTGAATGGGACAAACTTGATCGTGCTATAGGTGGCAAAGACAAAACACTTGGTGGGCTCTCTCTTCTCTCTGCACACCTGCCACGGCACTCACAGCTACATAGGGACGAAACTTCACCAGCAAACCCGCAAGGCCATCGCAAAACGCCAACCTGCATTGATGTCGGCGATCAAGAAATTCAACAGCTATTGTCAGACCCTCGAGGAGCTCTACGACCCTGTATTTGCCATTCCCTTACCCACCGCACTTTCTACCAAGCTCGCGGACCTCCGCAGCGATCAAACACTACTTCAAGACGTGTGGATTTCCCCTGCCTCTGGTGAGATCCCACGATGGTTAGAGGACTCTGACGTTCGAGAGGGGATTCGCGCATTGCTTAAAAGAGACCGCTGTCGCGAGGAACAGCAGCGCTTAGGTACCGAAGCGGATAACATGTGTCGGTGGTTCGGTCTAGAACTATTTGCAGTCGAGGTGACATTGCGTAACCCCGCAGGTACGCACCTTAATGCAGTATGTCCAGTTGAGAAACTTCTGATATTTCGCAGCAACCCTATTCCGAGTCTTAATACAGCAGCGCCGCGAGGAGATGCTTGAACTCAAGGATCGCTGGGCCACCTCACTCGCATCTATGGCCCGCTACTCAAGCCGCGCTGAACAATCAGTTTCCCTTGCTGATCTGTTGTATGGGGTATTGCCATCAACTGGCGACGTGCGGTGGCTCCCTCCGTTCGCGTCTACAATACCCGTCATGGAAGACATCGAGGAAGACGGTGGCACGGAACAACATGTCTTCGAAGAACCTATGCAACCCGCTCAAGTATTGCTTGATGACGTCTTCGAAGACAGTGATTATGTCCGCGGGGATTACGAGGACGAAGAAGACAACCGTAACTATGGTCCAGCAATGACGGTTCGATTTCGATGGAATCTCCCTGACGTAAGTGTTTCTTTCCCGGTAGAATGATATTGACTATTGGCACGAACAGAATTTGACGACGGAGAACCGTGACAATGACTTCGCACACCTGACAAGCATTGCTAGCAGCGCCGCTGAAGACATCATAGAACGAGTTCGCCCTCGCATGGATGGCTTTCCATCGCTTGTGTTTGAATCCAAAGCCATCGAAATCCTCCACCATGTGCGCGCTCGGTTGAATGATACGTGTATTAATGGCTGCGCTGCACTGCTCTATTCTCAGCTTAAGTCACCATTTTCCCATGAAGTAGCAGTTCTCTCGACCCACGACCTCCCTCGGATCAGATACCATGCGGACGACAAGGACATCTGGCGCAATGTGTCGTGGACGCGGTATTGGGAGAAATCCATCTGGATATTACCAATCCACCGACCTTCTACCTCGTGTGGACACTGGGTTCTCTGCACGATTCACATCCCGACTCGCCGCCTTCTACTCTTCGACAGCTTTGCCGAGCAACGCGGGTGGAAAAAGGACCTTGAGGTAAGCTAGCGGCGCCACAGGAACGTGACTCACGCGCATCCTTAAGGACATCACTAAATTGGTAACACGGCTTTCGCGACTCGCCGTGGAGAAACATGGAGCTCCTCGCTTTGATGTCGGTGAATGGACCGCAGTCCCAACCTCAGTACGTCCATATCAGCCTAACTCGCTCTGTTACTAACCTTCCTCCAGGTCCACCCTGTCCAGACGAATGATATAGATTGCGGTTTGTGGGTACTCGCACAAATTGCTGCCGCATTAAGGGGATCTGATGTGAGTAGCCTGAGAGAAACCGATATGGTGGCATTTCGACGGTATCTACTCTTCCTTGTTCTCCGTTTGCCAACAGCTCCATGCTAGTATAATATTACTAATGAAACTGTAACTATTTTGGCCATGCTGATCCCGCCACCCCCTCGAGCCTACTCTATTAGGTTTAGCAGTAATCATCCCACGTCAAACAGTGACGGTCTCGCATCGAGCCTATGCCGTAGCAGTCGTAGAAGTAGTCCATTTATGGAACTGCATCAGATAATTGAAACTGTCGCCGACCCTCGTGACCAATAGCCTTCCGAGTCCAACTCTAGGCAAACCGAATGCCGTTCGACCATCCTACCAGCCAAGGACGCCACGCCGCGTTGCAGGAAGTGTTTCATGATTGTCGTGTGCTCGAACATCTGCGATAAAAGCTAAGCTCGCGAACTTCCAAGTGAATTCCCTCACATCCTCTCCGCACCATTCGTCCATGTGTCCTCAGCAAAGTCCATCAAAGTGGCTGGTTATTGGGGGCAGTAACCCTGGCATTTACAACAACCAAGCAGAGTTGTGAGTGTCCTTCTTATGCGCTTTCGCAGGCTAACACGGAATCATTAAGTACCCCGATTGAGTGTGGGCGTGATACGCCGCCACTCCCGCTCGCCATCGAGTGTGTCTCGTCGGGTGAAGCAATACTCTTTCACTCGCTGTTACACCCGCTCGCAGTACGCCTTGGTGCAAACCCTAGTCCACAGATGCTGCTGGATGGTCTTGAAAATTCTGCGATTCCCCTCATTGATCAGTACGGTATCCGCGTCAACGAATTTTTTCCCGTCATAATCGGATCCCCTTGTGGTATCCATCGCACATTGTAAGTAATTTGTTTGCGTTGAACTCGAACTGATCCATTGTACTTGTTCAGTGAAGCCGCTGTACAGTCCGAAGGCCAGTTCGTGTACCCACGCTGGGCCGAGACCACAAGTTTCTGGGAAGCTCTTGCTTTCATGGTCGTCAAAGGGATTGATAAGGACATGCCACTTATTTTCAGACGCGGCTACGACATTAATGGATCCAACTCTAGGAAGGCATGCCTGCCTTCTCCTCGATTGGAATTGTGTACCTATAAGGAGCTTTCAGAAACATTGGAGACGAGCGCTCAAGCGCTCGGGATTGGTGGCTGCCGCTATGTCATGGCGCATGGCCATTCCCATGCGGATATTGGCGTCATGCTCCAGGCATGCAATGAGTCTACGACCGAAGCAGAATTCGTCCTGCATCTTGCAGGCATTGGCATGGCGCCAAGAGCAGCAGGATACCTTTACGATCTCATCATGCATGATCGGTGAAGGTGAAACGACACGAGTACAATTTGAAGGTGACTAGAATAGCATATATACTATACAGTCGGTGTTACCTCTTGTGGATGATCAAGTTTCGTGATTATGCCATTCGACCCATTACATGGTAGTTCACTGTGACTAAGAGTCAGATATGGAAGCGTTCCGACACTTCCTTTGCGTGTTCAAGTTCTCAGCACCTCAGTGCAGTGGCTCTGTCATAGTACTAGTAGCGACAGTATGTGGTACTACCGTGGTAGACTAACTGGACTTACGTAGTGAGGCCCAGTTGTGTCACGGTGACGTTCTTCCGAGTCTCAACCCATGACCCAGACCCTCCTTGTATCAGACACCATGTGGACGGCTCACCTGGCGCAACAGGTGGACATGAAATTCATTATACTAACCCTGGCTACCGTGGCGGTCCGATTCTGCATGCGGACATTGGGTTCCCTACATGATCCCCCCTACTATGCGACAGTTTCGCCGAGCAACGCGGGTAGAAGAGGGTAAGTTCGCTGTGCTACAAGAACGTAACTCACCCAGACGATCCAGATCTCCAAGAGGATCGCGCCATTGGTGACACGGCTTTTGTCACCCGCCACGGACATTGAAGTGGGTGCCCCTCGTCGAGACGTCCGAGTGGTGAGTGGACTCGGACAGTACTCTCAGCCTCAGTACAGTACACCTGTATCGCAATCCCGCGAAATACAAACCTCTTTCTATGCTGACCCTTATTCTCCGTTTGCCGATAGCTCCGCGCAGATTAATCTTGTCCACGGGACCGTGACTTGAATGACCATTTTGGCCGAGCTGATCCCGTCACCCCATTTAGCAGCGATGGTTCCGCATCGAACGACCACGGTCCCGCATTGAGCCATAGTGGTAAGCAATGAGTTTGCCCGAATTGGGCAGCCTGGGGCACGTTGTGAGAAGGGCTCCACGAGCCCGAACTGCGACGCTCTGATATAAGGTGAGTCACCTCACTCTATTCTTGCACCTGATTACTATGGCTTCCTCGCAGAGACGTCGTAGTTTCTGGCTGGTCATTGGCGGCCATAACCCGGGTATCTTTGGAGTGTGGTGAGTCGCTCGAAGCCCATACCAACTCATTTATTGACTGTTCTAGCCCCCTTGTCAAGTGCGGCCGCTCTGCGCCTCCCCTTCCGCTCGTGATCGAGTGCGAGACACTGGAGGAGGCAACCCACATTCAGTCTCTCTTGCAACCCGTGGCCGACTCTCTGGCCCCACACCCGAGCTCGCAGAAACTCCTCGACAGGATCCCGCAGCAAGCCCCCGCCATTCTCGATCTCTACGCCGACGGCAGCCATGACTTCTTTGCCGTTGTTGTGGGCTCTCCAGCAGGCATCCTTCGCACAAGGTAAGTTTCTCGTTTTTTTTGGCATGCTTTACTCGACATGATACCGTCAATCGCAGGGACGGAGCCCGTGAGTCAGAAGGAGATTTTTTGCATCCACGCTGGATTCACACTACGCGCTTCTGGGAAGCACTTGCTTTTATGATTGTCAAGGGCATCGACGACCGTATGCCCTTAATTCCTATCATGCCTGTGCAAACTAACAGCAGCAGCAGTAAGTTCTTACATTCAGTCGATCTGTATGTAGTATCATTAAATAGCTGTACTCTTTAGACGCGACTAGTTCTAACCCAGCACCGCCAGTGGTTCCTGCGTCAGGTCTGGTGATCAGTCTCAGTCAAGCTCCTTCCTCGCCCCCTCCAGGACTGTCTTTCGCGTTGACGCCCCCGCCGCCAGTTCGGCGCCATAACTCTAACTCAGCACCGCCGGTACCCACAACTGATCGAGCGATCAGTCTGAGTCCCCCTCCCCCCTCCCCACCTTCTAGACCGTCCTTTGCATTGACCCCGCCACCGCCGGCACGACGTCCTGTACCTCACGTCTCAGGCTCCGCGCTTCCAGCCCGAGTCTTGTCGATACCTTCCGGCCCCGCATTGGCGATCTACACCCCTGCCCCGTCTCGATCTCCTAGCCCTGCTACCCGTGCTTCCACTCCCCCCGTCCAACATGCGCCCACCCCACCGTCGTCGCCTACTCGCAACCCACAATCGCCACCGCCAGCCAGTCCCTTGATTTATTCGCACGTCCGCACCGTGCGCAATCTCACTGGAAGTGTGTATCAATATGGGACCCGTTCTCGGCAGGAAGAAGCACGAGCACGTGCACTTGGGCCTGCGGCGGCTCGCTACGTCATTGCTCATGGGTATACCAGCGACGACATCAACTTAATGATTCAAGCCCGCATTCAGACGAACACGGAAGCTGAGTTCACATTGCACCTAGGTGGCATGGGAATGGCGTTGACAGAGGCAGCTTATCTTTATCATCTTATCACGCGCGGATTCTAGGGTAGAAAAAGACATGTATGTCATGTATGTAGTGTGAACACGAACAACTTCTTGGATCTCCGGATAGTATGCCAGTGGCTGCCACCAGCAAGCATTCAACCGCAGTCCAGCGCCGCTACTCGGCTATTCAATATTCAGTATCCGAACTGGCACTCGTAAGCAGACGTTCGTGTAAGTACGCCGCCACCAAGCGCACCCAGGCTCCTGCCGTGCCAGCAACATCTCAAGCTAGTACGGATCTCATTCTAGATCACCGGGTGAATATTCGGCAATCCAACTTGAACGCCCGGACTCCACAAAACATGAAGTACATCTAATGGGATATAGGCCCAGCTCGGGCCACTCGGACTCGCGCAGAACTTCCTCTCCACGAGGAATGTACATCGGATGTGGCCATCTTGCGCTACCATGCGGCGACTATTCCCCAGGTTACCCGGACTCGGGCAGATTCGGTCAGAATGTGCATCGGATGTGGCATCTGACGCCACTATGCGGCCCGTTGGCGCAGATCCCTTCTCCCCACGAGTAAGTGGCAGCCAATTCCGAGTTCACCGCCCGTCCGACATCACTGAGCCTTCTTTTTTATAGTGATTCTGCTGTCAGGTGCTCACGAATACTAGTCCATCGCCACCGGCGTGGAGTACCGCGGCCCAACTGCTCGACGTTTGCTACGCTTTACTGAAGGTGCGTCGTGTGGTGACTCAGTCAAGGCCCATTCCTATTCACTTACTGACAGTTCCGATAGCCCTTTTGTCCAGTGCGGTCGCTCCAGGCCGCCTCTGTTGGTCCCAGCGGTCATCCCGGCCTCATGCAGTACCTCTCCCCGAAGAAACGTGCGCCAGATCTGCGACCGACATCTGCCTGAGCTCCTACAGATTCTCTGCGTGAGTAAGTGGCGACAAATTCCGGGTTTACCGCTCACCCGACTTTACTAAGATTCCTTTCACAGCAATTCTGCTGCCAGTCCCTCCGGAATATGGTTTGCTAAACAGAGTGTATATTCCGTTGCCACTGACGTGGAACACCGCGGCCCAACTGCTCGACATCCGCCGCACTTTGCTGAAGGTACCCAATCTTTCTTCCCTCTGTGTCGACATCGACTGACCACCGCGCCAGATGGATGCTGACAGCGACCACATCGAAAATCAGCCAGCCAACTCGCAGCCTCTCTCTGAAGAAGAGGTCATCGGAATTCCCCCGCCAACCGACATGCTTGAAGAGCAAGTAGGTGGAGGGCGCCGTTTGCCCTCCCCACCTCCAGTTCTGACACCCACGCGTCTGCGCACCACCGTGAAAGCAACTACCCGCGACCTCGGTCTTGTTCGCAGTGCGGCAGTAAGGCGCGGCCGCTTATTGGAGATGATCCCCGAGTCCAAAGACTCTGAGGACGGTACCGCTGGGGCCCCGGTGCCAGCGCCATCTCGCACACAGCTTGTTCGTGATCAGGGTGCAATACAATGCGCCAACATACTTTTCACGTCAGACCAACACGAAGTTTGCTCACTGTTCGCTCCAACGTTTGAAAATACCAGTGGTAAGTAGTGGATTTTTTCGTCCTCCGAATGCGTAGCCAACTAGCTATTACTAGGCACGCAGTGTGGAAACTCATCCGCCGCCGCGGCAGAGCATGACAATCTGGTGCAACAGACTGCTCATTCGGTGCGCTCCCGCTCTGTCTCTGCTGGCGCAAAATTAGCCCCAAGAGGTATTTGTCCCATCCTACATCATGAATAGCATACTTACATCCATTTAAAAGAACTACCCATGTCGCACTCAGCCAATGATGGCTTTCAAATGGCGTCGGAGAGTTTCCCTGCAGAGCGTGCCCCGGCAGAACCTTCTCAAGGGCAGTCTGCCGTGGAACATGGGGCTTCGGATGAGGAGACCCCCCGTCAGAAAAGGCAAGAGCACGTACCTGGAATAGAGCACATAGACCCGCCGAAGATCCTACCTGGGTCTGAGCTGCATGCTCGCTGCGAAACGCCTTCACCTGCCCCGCGTAGCAACACGGTCATCTTGGAGCACCCGGATGGCACGCTTGAGTACCGCGATACGCCCTCACCTGGACCACCCGATGAGGCGCCAGAGGAGCTGCCAGTGTTCGGCGACGCAGAAGCAGCGCCACTGTTTAACTTAGGCCGACCAACAGCTGCGGCTGCAGAGACACTGGACCAGGGATTTGCAGACATTAACGAGCAATTCAGTCAGCTCGCAGGGCGCGTGGGGATGCCGTTCCAACAGGTCGTGACTCGTTTCACCAAGCAGTTCTCCCGGCTCAACTCTGTCAACGGATGGAACCTATACCAGAAGTATTTTACAGCGCACAAGACTCAGGAGCTCGCTAGACTGGTGGAAAATGAGGCAGTCGACGGCACACCAAGTAAGTTTTCTTGTAGGAGCTTTCTACACTACTTGCGCTGACTCTCGTCAACCAGCGTCTCAGATGTCACGTTGCTACCATCTATTTCGCAAGGCATACGTAGACACGTGGCAAGAGATTCTGGCTACCTTCGACGAAGCTGAAGCACTGGGAGAGGTCGATAAAACTGTTGCCCAACGTCAACAGTTGTTCAACAAGCTAGTGAAGAATATGACAGTATCAGTAAGCCGGTATTGTTTCCGAAGGAGTTTTTCTGACGGGCGGATAGTTCTCTTCCATGGCAAAGGCCCACGCGTTTGAAGGCGTTTTCATTATGGCTGGCAGCGTGGTGAACCAGGACGGTGGCCTTGGATATGTCTTTACCACCCCTGGTGCAGAGGATGTAAGATCACTTTGTCGGTAATGGATCTTGACTCACTTTCATTGCAGTTTTTTGTCGAACGTTGTCGCGCAGACAACAATGAAATCGTCGGGCACTTCAAGGCACATGTCTAGTAAGTGAGCGTTGTTGAACCTTGTTGTACTTTCTCACCGGCTTGACAGTAACAAGAACTCGCTGGCCAATGTTACCCAAGCATTTGAAGGACAGGGTGACCATGCAGACGAAACCGCGTCGCGGAAGGAGACCGACGACCTAGAGGACGTTATCGAACTAACTGATCCTTATGAACGCGAAGACCACGCCCGCGTACGCAAGGCGCTCGCTGCCGCGCTGGGTAGGTCATCTGTCTGTGCGTCATCTAAGGAGGACTGACATCTGGATGTAGCAAAGATAGGCTGTAAATGGGCTTCTAGAAAACTGTTTCCGTGGAAAGGACTGCCAGGGAAGCTGGCAAAAAGTGCCGTTGTCTGTTTCAACTATCCTGACTCGCTGCCCTTTCCTGGCGAGGAGCGCCAGTCACGCGCTAAGGGTGGTTCCAAAGGAATCTCGGATCTTACGCTATCGGAATGCTCGACTCTCCTTGCAGCACTCAACGACCCCTCGAAGGATAGGTTGTACTTCAGAGTCGTGGAAGGGAAAAAGAGTAAGTCCACCCAAGCAGGAGATTACTTGATGCTGACATTGTGTCTATTACCAGCCCAGCTTACCGATGGGCGCATTCCTGTCATTCATGGTACTGCGCCAGCTCATGACTCTTCTCACTCCCATGGCAAACGAATGTTTGCCAACCTTGTCATTGACCGCAAAGGTCCTCCTCGTCAGCAAAATACCACCACGCTGCGTATCAAAAGGAAAGCAAAAGCACCAGTACGCGACGTTGAGGTCATATCGATCCCAGACTCGGACGAAATAGCAGACCCGGAGATGCTTCCGCAGGCAAATGCAGAGGGTTCTGGCGGCAATGGGAGAAACGGGCGCACTAAACAGGTGACAGCGCGGAAGGTGCCTGAGGTCGTCATCAAGCGGACGAGGAGGGCTGCCACGACCAACAAGAGGCCCGCACTTGCAGAGTGGGACGACGCAGATGGTCCAAAAGGTGACATCTCCTCGGACTCGGGTTCCGAGTATGAACCCGAAGAGGGTAGCAAGGTGAAGGCGGATAACAAGGCGCTGGCTGCAAAACCGACAGAAACGGTTACTCTGGAGGTCGATCAATCAGATGCGGTGGAACCTCTTTCTCGCAAACGCAAATCCAAGATGGAGAACACCCAGCGGGTTCCCAAGAAGCGCGAAATGCCGTCAGAAAAGGGCAAAGGAAAAGCAAAGGCGTCGGAGCCACCTGCTAAGAAGAGGCGCGTGGGCCCTATGGTGAACTCCTCGGATGACGAACTTCTGGCCCCGATCTCAAAGCTTGCAGGTCACCCAATGGCAGTGGATGGTTTAGTTAGCGCCTCTGAGCCAGGGCCTTCTGTACGAGGTGATGCGGGAACATTGCCTGCGCTGAGACAAGCAGCCCCTTCCGCCACAACCCTCCCTACTGACTCCTCCACGATCGATCCTTTCCCCTCTGTTATGGCAAATGCTTCACTGGCGACTGTCTCACCCACCATGCCGATGACGCAAGACGTTACCTCATCCGTGGCCACGCCTCCTACACGTTCCGCCAACCCAGCGGACAAATGCATTGACCAGGTCCAACTTGAAGCAATGGTGCCTGCCGCCGAGGCTACCACAACTTCCTCGAGCCCCGTCCTTTCGTCTGCACTGTGTGTGCCCGAGGTGCCCCAACAAACTCCTTCTGTCTTCCTCCCTGCTGACAACGGCACTTCTGAGTCGCACGTCCCAACCCGCCCTAAACCTCGTTTGGTCACCAAGAAAAAGTTGCTACCCGAGGAAGACTCAAACATGGACCATTTCAGTCTGCGGGATCGGGGTCGTGCAGAGCGTCCTGCTGCCCCTGTGACTGAGGACCTTGTTCGAAAAGCAAGCACTGCAATGCCTGCAGATGGCGAGAGGTTGTCGGCATGCACAGCAAACCTTCTCGCGGCGGAGGAAGGGTGCGTTGGTGACAGTATTGACGTGAATGAGGGGCGCCCTCAAGAAGACAAGAGGTTGTCGGTGTGCGCAGCAAATCTTCTCGCAGCTGAGGAAGGGTGCATTGGCGGCAGGATTGAAGCAGACGAGGGGTGCCCATCAACCCCACTAGTAAAAGATAGGGCAGTGTCTGTGGCGACTGACCAGGCTCCCCAGCTAGTTGCAGAGGCTCAACCCGCACGCCAGCCGCTGCCTGGCCACCACTTCGTTCCATACGATCGCTTCGCCTACCCTCCCCATTACCTCCCTGCTGCTCCGCCAGGTGACACGTACCCTCCGCCACACGACAACGCCCGTGCCGTCCATGCGCGTATCAATCACGGCGCGTTGGCTGGTGGGTGGTACGGTCCTCCAGTGGCCAATGGATACCCCACTCCTTTGATGGGGCCCTATGCGCGATGGGGACCATATCCCGAGACCAACTGCCCCCCCCCTGCTGCCCGTATGCTCCCTGATGCAGGCGCAGCCTACTATTACGGTGCGCAGCCTGGAGGATCACCTGCCAATCTAGGTCCCCCGCCGCAGTTACCCGCTCCCTGTACATTCCCCGACGCCGCAGGTGCAGCGTACTACTATGGTGTGCAACCTGGAGGACCACCTGCCAACCTTGGTCCCTCGCCACAATTACCTGCTCCCCGTACTCTTCCTGATGCGGGCACTGCGTACTACTATGGCGCACAGACCGGAGGACCACCTGCCAACCTTGGCCCCTCGCCGCGCTTACCACCTTTGCCAACCCCGGAAGGAAACACTGCGAGAGCTCAACACGAGAACGTCGTGCACGCCAGCATCCCAGATACGGTGCCGGTTAACAATCTGAGTCGTGTGGATGGACCGTCCGAGTCCGGCGGTGATACTTAACAACTTTCTTGGTAGTCTTTCTTGGTAGTCATTGATGCTGTCTGGTGCTCGTTTGTGCTGTCGTAGTCACAGAATTAAAATGTCGTTCGAATTTTGATGCAATACATACACTGATGGCGGCGGGACAGCACTAGCATGCTAGCAACATGCATGTTCATGGTAGGGATCGAGAGCAGGCCGAAAAAGGCGACAGCGGTGTTCCCCGACATGTCCACGGCAGTGGAAGGGCAGTCCAGATCCCGGCAAAGGTGTTGGGAAAGGCGTCGTGAAAGGTGCGGGAATAAATTGACCTGCGTTCAAGTTGGACAGAGGGTGCACTGCGGCAGAGGCTCATTCCTGTTTTGGAACTGGCAGGGATCTGCCGAAGAAGTTTGATACCTTGAGGTTAATTTTGCTCTACAAACTATCTACCCCTTATGGTCGTGGGAAGTGTGGAAAACTGCTGCCAAGGGTG
>JBBPTU010001149.1:0-14372 GCA_038094295.1 Tylopilus aff. beelii | reverse complement strand
CATTACTATGCTATGGTAGGCACCAGTAGTCTATATTGTCATGGACAACAGGATGGCTGACTACATAGTACTACATTGACTACATGGTGACATCATTACTACAGCCAATTTCCTTTTTTACTGATGTGGTCCGAGTCCCTCGGCGAAAAGGTGCTACAGTATGTGCAAGTGCATAGCAGCGGTCCCCTCTGTTTCATTGTTGTTCATGACTCACTAGTTTTTGTATTTTCAAGCGTAGCAGCCGACCGACCCTGGCCCTGTCCTGTATCAGCTCATCCGGTGGTATCGTCATCTATATCCTTTTCCTGCACGTTCCATTGATAGCAACCCTTCCTCAATGTTGACATTTCAAGTACGCAATAAATCAGGTCATTTATAATTACCAGATTACCGACCAGAGGGATCGAGTTGGGCAGGTGGCTCATAGATGATAGTAATATTCCTAGTGGTATGATCAACGCATGCAATGCTCACCGTGTCAGGCGCGATGCAACTCGCTGCAAAGATATGAAGTGACACGACCCGATGAAAGAAACAGGAACGAGGGCGGGAACATGTCTCATAATCAGAGGAAGTGAATAGATATACTCTGATCAGCTCTTTGTATCAGAGGTACGGTACGAAGTCCTACAAATTTGTTCGATGGTGACATAAGAGGGCCTTTGAAAGCATCACCGTAACTCTGTATTGACTACCCATCATATGAATTCTCCATACATGACAAATAGTAAATAATTCTGTTGACATACTAGTACAACTCATACGCGTCACATGAAGACACAGCAAATCAACAAGGAAGCTCTACGATGGTCGACGCTACGATCAAACCAAGAAAAGATCCACCTGGTGGACGATAATTAATCCATGTCCACCTTTCAATGACTCATCCCGTCCTTTCAGGCTACTGATACCTCTTCCAGTTCGATGCCCTCTGTTCCTTCATCCTGTTCGACATCTGCAAACACGATCATGGATCGATTTGCATCGCTGCCCGATGATAACCCAAATCCACTGTCGATCCCACTCCCACATCTCCCCTGAACATCATGCGCGTACAATTCCCGAATGCCTAGAATGAATCGAGGGACAAGGGGGAATATGAGCATGCGTTGCAGGGTGAATGCCGCCATCAATATATAACTTTGCTCAGAGGACGTAAGGGAGATAATATGTGAAAATATGGATGAAAGTATGGAGGACCACAAGGGAGGCCAGCTAGCAACGATGCTAGTCAGAAGGATGCTATTACAGAAGGTTTGTTAGCTCGTCTGTTGATCGATTACAGAACCAGGTAGCAGCGAATGTCGCGATTAAATTGGGACGTGGTCTGACGTACATGAAGAAATAGAGGATGCCCTGCTTGATGAGCATGTTCATGTACCGATTCACTTCCCACCGCTTTGTCATATGGTACATCTGAACCAATCCTTTAACGAATTGGGCGACCATCAGGATGCACAGCGTTGTACTATGTATGATTAGGAGAATGTTGCTCGCTACCGATCCTTTGTAGAGAGTCAAGTTGTAAATTTGAACCAAAAAGCAACCTGTGGGTGAACTCATGCCAAGACCTGTGAGACGGTCAGGTGCACTGTATGATGTATATCATTTACTCGGCTAGCGGCTACATACCCTGGTTTGGCATTCCAATTGGACCCGCCGTATGCGACATCAAAGACAACAAAGGAAATTATTTCCAAGAAAAATGAGATGAAAGAAAACCAAGGATTAGTCTGGATCGATTGTACACTGCTCAGACACGGAGGATCATGGCCACTGCAAGTACAATTAAATCCAGCTTCCTCCGAAATTTCAGCTGCACTTACATTCAGCAGCACCAATAAAGACGGTAAAGGCCACAGTCTCTATAATCAGCAGGATTTCACCTTAAAGTGATGAGACATGGGATAAGCTGGAAGTGCATCGTTGGTCGCACTCACATTCCCTATCTGATAGGCTGTAATAGCAAACTATACTGTGAATTCCAAAAAGATAACTATAGAACAAATGCTCACAACTGCGCATAAATTGTTCAGAATGCATGTAAAGTGCGCAAATGAGAGAGTCATACCTCTTCAATGTCAGGGTTAGTGATTGCCACTTCAGGAAACAATTACATTTCAATCGGCTTCATGGTTTAATGTGAGACGCACTGTCTGATAAAGTAATGCTACTAGTAGACCATCCCATGTTAGCATTTTTTGGTTCTATGTACTTTGTGCAAACAATTTACTCACGCAATACCGCACAAGCTTCCATAACGAACCTGATATTAGCATTGGTTGAACGATCTTCAGCTTGTTCCGAGTCTTATCCAGGTGGCCTTCACGTACGAGAGTGAATAGCACAGACACCAACGTCCAGGGTTTTGTCTATGGCCCAATCAGAAATGTGTCACACTGCCAGGGATCATGCCGAGTCTGCTGACCCAAATATATTCCACCTTCGGAAATTGTCAGTGATGAAATCAAGGATGCAAATGATAATAATTATACCTCGTCGGCAAATGTAAGGACTGGGGTCAATGTATATTTACTTTGTATTTAATGAACTCTGTTGTATAACTTACCGTAATCATACCAGACAGCAGTGAGAGCCGCAACTACAAGAGGTCATGAGATCAATGGAACATACTAGCAGTGAGGTGAACATACAATTTGCATAATTCTTCAGAAGGTTCATTAATACCTCCTGTATTATAAGGTCGTCCAAACTGAGCGACATGGCCCTTACTGCTTCAAGTTGGACAAGGAAACAGAAAGGAATTTATATCCTGCTCGACAAAAAAGAGCACTAGTAGCCTGCAAACACATTTATAATTAGTATGAACACAGGGCTATGCTGCGTCGTGATGAGATCACTCCCATGCAATCTTGTAGGGACACACGGAGCATTGTATTACCAACGATAGATGCATCAATGAGGCTCGGTTTTCATTATCCAAGCTGAAAGGCATGTTCATCACTTGATGGACCGCGTCGTAGCCGTGAAACAAATACTGAGTATGCCGAGTTCCGTGGTATCCATGGTAGCGAGTAATAAGACCATATTAATGTTATATAAATGCTGATAATAAATTTCAAAGCATACCAGCCTGCCAGAATGATGCCAGTCCTAGTCTCTTTCACTGTCTGCAGAATCAAAACGAGAACTTTGATCAGCTTTTGTCATCACAAGCCATCTATCTGCATCAGCGACACTGGCATCTGGCAGGACGGGATTAGCGAAGACAACGTGTCCGCGCTGACTTCACCACCGCGTCGTCGATAACGATGTGGCAGCCTCGCCGCTACCACCACCGCCACGTCGTCAGCGACAATGACGCGTTTGCGCTGACCCCACTGGCAAGTTGTGGCAACCAGTTGATAACAACGCAGCAGCAACATCAGCAAAGTTACACACTACTTAGAGCACTTAAGGCCACTTAAGGCCGCTTGCATAAGTCCGAGCAGTCTAAGTGTGACCAAGCAGCCCACAAGCAGCCCACAAGCTCCAAAGTGCCCCTAAATTTGCAAAGTTGAAATGGTGCACGGATGGGGAGTCGAACTCGCGACTTCCCACGATGACCTAAAAAGGCCAAGCTAGCAAGCATAACCATTAGGCTAAACAGTCATCATTATACATCACATGGTGAGTTATACAAGTACATATTTAGGCTATAGTGGGAAATTTTCTCAGGAAAATTTTTCGATGAGTCACACTTGTACTTACTCACTCAGTGTCACTTTACCAATTCTCCCTCCACACTGTCCAACTCCTCCCTCACCACCCTTTTGTGCTGGAAACAGCATGGACACCATCTACCACGACTAGCAAGAACGATGGCAGTGGCACCACTACCACCAACCTGGCAGCGATGGACGACTTGGGGCCATGACTACGACCCCATCAATGATGCGCAGTGGCATGACTACAACACCCTGGCGGTGACGACGTGGGACTACTGCTTCCATTCCATCAATGACGAGGAGGATGGGGGCAGTGCAACAGCGCACCAACCACCACGACGCTGATGACAGCAGCTGCAAGGGCGACCCAATGTTGTGCCACCACCATCACACCCGTGGCTATGGCGATGCAAGAGTGTGCCTGCTACAACACGCTGTCTATCCCAACGATGAGAAGGCAACAGTGATGGCAACAGCGACAGCGATGATGCGACCTGCCCACTACCCACTGGCAGCAGTGACGATGGTGAGGGTGACATGACAATGTACCTCCAACGATGACAGCAAGGGTCGACATAAGGACAGTCTCACCACCACATCGATGACAACAGTGGCAGCAATGTGAGGATGTGGCAAAGATGATGCCAGTGAGGATGGTGCAACATCATGCGCAGGACAACAACAAGAGTGATGCAACGCCGCACTCTATGACAATGACAATGACGAGTGCGAGTGCGACACAATGATGTGCCCATCACCATCACCACCCCCATGCTGAGGGTGTGGGCAACACGATGGTGTTCCTGTTACCACAACGGCAATGATGAGTGCAAGTGCAACACACTGGTGTGCCCATCACCACCACCATCACAACGAATGCGCGGGCAATGCAACAGCATCCCTGTTACCACAATGAGAACGAGCGCGAGGCCGAGGGTGTCCCTGTTACTACAACAGCGATGGAGCACAATGGCAATGCACTGACACGCCGATCAGCATCACCACTACCACGAAGAAAGCATGGGCCACTCAATGGTACTCCTGCCACCACAATGACGACAACGAACGTGGGGGCGAGGGCGATGTGATAGTGTCTCTGCCTCCGCAATGGTGACGACAAGCTCAAGCACAACGTGATGGTGTGCCTATTACCATCACCACCACCCCTCAACAGCAACGACCTAACTGCCACAATGACGACAGCGAGGGCAAGGATAACCCAATGGCCTGCCCGCAACAACAACAACAATCCCAACGAGGATGACATGACCACAACCATGACCACAAGGGCAGGGGCAACCTAATGGCACACCTGCCATCACAATGACAACGGTGGGATCGAACGCGATGCAACACCATATGCAGGATGACGATGACGACAATGGCAAGGATGACGCGACTGTGTGTCCTTCATGACAACAACAACAACAACAACAAGTATGGGTGCAACGCAACTTGAATGACCACGACACAGGTGAGTGCGATGCCACATTGTCCACGAGACGATGATGATGATGACAAGGGCAGCTTGACTGCGTGCACATCACAACGACAATGACGACAAGTGTCCTACTTGATCCGCTAGGTTTATCTTACATGTAGAGTACAGATAAGGAGTGGAAAAGTATATTTTCAGTATTGGACCCTACTGAAAAAAGTGCAGCGCTACTTAAAGTGCATGCTACTTATAATCACTTAAAATGGTTGTAAGCAGTCAATAAGTAGCAATAAGTAAAGTGCAACTTTGCTGATGTTGCAGCTTACCATTTCCAAAGCCTGGTCTTTGGTGGGTCGTACCACAACATCTTCTCTCAGTGTCGTCTTCACCTCCATTATGTGTCATCTCTTTTTTGATTCTCGAATTGCATCGTCTCTTTGCTTCCCCATAACTTTAAAAACCCCATATCCACCACTCAGTGCTCCCTCTTCTATAAATCCTGTCACTTCTTCTCAAGTCTCGATTTTTCCTTGCTGGTCGTTTGTACTGTTCAATCGCCATTCAAGTAAGTCTCTCTTTCTCTCGTCTTCCCACACCGAGTACTAACATCTGTGATCAGATTACAGTGACTCTTCACGGGTCGGTTGGTGCCTTGACCTTGTCTGCTGTTCTTTCCTGCTTTATATACTGCTCGTTTGTACACCCAGCCTCACCACATCTGCCTACTTCCCCCCTCCTACCTCATTGTACACACACATCAGTGATTTGTACTACCTACCTCTATGCGAAATGGACAATACTTTTGTTTGTTAACAATGTGTGAGTTGTAAGGTGAAACCGTCGGTCAAGACAGCGTTGGTCCTGGAAATCTGGACTCGACGGAGCAGTTTCCCTTTCTGGCCCTGTCATTGGATGTTTATTCATCAAGTGGCTTTTAGCTTCGGCACGAAACTTCTGACTTCGTCTTACACCTTGCTTGACTCCACTGTAATGTCGGTGCTGATGAGATACAGCTTGCTTGATGCTGACTCAGAATCGTTGGGATGGGGGGTTAGGGCCAACGGTATGACATTTGCGTCCTGAGATATATAATAAAGATTTGTGATCCATTTAATGCAAGCCATTCAGCTTGAACACCCACCTGTGGTCTAAATCCCATGCTTTGTGCCATAGCAGCTCGAACCAGCAGTGAGCAGTGACTGGAATTATAATCAACTAGGATGGGCTATGGTTATAAGGCTGGCTTGCGAAATTCCACCTTGGAAAGAAAGGATGAACAAAGAAATCCCAAATAGTTGAACATCCCGAATCAGTAAAGTATGGCTAAATGCGAGAGGCAGGGTTCACTCTCGTGCCGAAGCTAAACACTGGGCCATCCACCCCTAATATATTGCTTTCCGCTGTGTGCAGGCCTCTCCGCGAACATGACTGGCACATTTGACCAGTTGTTGTTTGCGAGACTGGTAAGAAAACTGCTACCAACTAGTCTGATAAATACACGGATGGACTGGTCGTTGTTTCTGACTGGTCTAGTGTACCAAAATGCTTTTCCAAATCTGGGAACCCGACCAGTCACAAGAAGAGCCATTCTAATGGCCATGGAAGCAAGCCTCAGGTTGGCCATTTCTGATCTTATAACTGGTCTGGGGCTTGGCTTGGGATCCGAGGTTTTTCTCTATAATTACAAGCTTTGGCAGCCCAGCAAATGCTTCCATTTTTAGATATGTCATCTTTTTCCTTATTGAGCCAATAGGGCTGCCCCTGAGTGGTGGTGGCAGTCTGCTTGGCGTCATCTCTCACATTTGACACATGCATCTTTCATTGGACTTCTAGGAGCCAGGGGAGGTAAGTTTCAAGTTCTTAGCGAGTAGCAGCAGGCCTTGGAGGTCGCTTCTGACCAAATTTGAAACAAACAGTGGCATAATGCTGATAATCAAACGGACAAGGGAACCATGAAGTTGTTGTCCATCCTCTCCTCTGTGCTGTGCAGGGAAGACTTCACTTTGTAGCTCAGCTTACTCGGACACAGCGATGCGCGACAACGCTAGTCAAGAGAAAGAAATCTGCAACCAGAAGACCTCACTGCGGACAAACATGGCTTCATTCACAGGTCCATTTAAACAGCTTATGGAGTAACTAAGGGTCTGCAAATAGCTTGACAGCCTACAACAGGCCAGGAGGCTAGAACTCACTTACAGTGGCGAAGCAGGGGGAAAATAAGGTTGTTGGTTATTGCTGAAATTTGGGTCGATGAGTAATGCCATTCTCTCAGTAAGACAAATGAACAACCTTTTGCAGGACTCAGTAAGATTTTCTATCATCCATTGTATAATGGCACCAACGATTTACGAAACAATGCCCCCAACTCCCCACCCTTTGCCCCCCCCTTCAGAAAATGAGAAATGGATAATAACCCGCTTCTGGAATGCTTGCCGCAACCTGCTCATAAGAGTGATATACCTGGACCAATTTCGAAATCAGATATCTCGCAGTCATTTATGGCCTTGTGATGGCAGTCATGCATGGCCTGTTTCAGAAAGAATTCATTCGAAATGGTCTTAAAAAGACAATGAGCAAGTCACTACTGACAACGGTCCAGTTCTCACTGACCTCTCCTTTGTTGGCTTAAGCTGTCACCCCACAAGATCCTGGCAGGATGATGCACAATTTACTCTAGTTGCCATAAAATGGTGATGCAATATCCACTCTAATTGCCATACTGCTTATGTAGTGGCAATAGTGCATCATAGTGCAATAATATAAAGTTACACTACTATACCCATATCTAGCAACCTCCCCAATGTCATTCCTGTGCCTGCTGCGATGTTTTTAGCATTACATAACCGCTTTCTCAACACCTGGAGATTGTCCATATATGGACACATATGTAGGCATATGTCAGAAAACAAAAAAGCGCACACCACCTCATCTAGCAGATAGATCCCTTGATAGATTAGATACCCAGTTCACTATTATGTACACTAACACTGTCCCAAAGCCTGGACTGTGGGAACTAACCCCTTAATGTGTAGATAAACATATGCCTCCTACCCCTAATTCCCAAAAAAGCGATTCCCCCTTGTGGTAGACAGCAATCCAAACTTGATACACATATACCTAGTATATATACCTACATGTCTATGAATTATCAGACTGTTAGGACCCTCCCTTAGCATCCAGTGATTAAATATGTGTGATTTCACTATATGCTCTGGAGCGATCAACCATTTGTTTAACCTTCAGGGCAACTGTCCCCACCTGTAGAATACATATATACCATCCTATGACCGAGTTTGCGAAAGTCCCGCCGGAGAATTGAGTGCAGGGGAGCCGGAATGACATACAGAATGCGTAGCTGCGATGAGGCCGATGTCATTCGACATTGACAGCCATGAACGAGGACGGTGGTTTTAACAACATGGCGGTGTCACAGGATGGCGAGTGGATCGTCATTGGAACATGGCGAGGCGATGTGCAGGTGTGGGATGCGGAGACAGACGAGAAGGTGAAGGAGTGGAAAGCACACGGCGAAGCGGTGTGGGCGGTGGACATCTCGCTGGACGGGACGAAGATCGCGACGGGGTCAGAAGACGAGACCGCCTGCGTCTGGTCGCAGTCTGGCGAACGGCTCCTTGGGCCGTGGGAACACGACAACTACGTAGCCAGTGTCAAGTTGTCACCTGGCGGACGACTCGTCGCGACAGCCACGTGGGAGCGCAGCTCTGTCCGGGTCTACGATGCCGTGAATGGCGACCTCCTCTTCGACGCCGCAATCCGAACCAACCCGGACGAAAACAATTCCCTCGTCTGGAGAAGCGACGGCAAACGACTCTTCGCCCTAGATCGCGACGGATGCGTCCACGCTGTCGACACATCCACTAGCGCGACACTCTTGAAATGGGCAATCCATAGTCCCAAGGATGCCAAATGTATCGCTCTCGCGTTGAACAATGGTACCTTCATCGCAGCTTCGGCCGATTCAAAGGTTTCGTTTTGGGACACCTCGACACATGAGCAAATCGGGATCGTGCTCGAGTAGACCCATCCAATCAACTTTCTAGCTCTGTCGAACAATTTTGACCTCGTGGTCTGTGGAGACACGAAGATCACCCTTCGCAGTCTCCGCGATGTGCCGTCCTACCTGGTTGACGTAGACAGATCACGTCCGCCTGACTTCAGTATGTCCGATGCCACCGTTATCCGTCGTCATCAATGGTTACTGTTACTAGGCAGCAGCGTCGTTCAGCTCCGCGAGGAGCTTACCAGGTGGCAAAAGGCAGCCAACAAGAAACGCGAGACGATCGGGTTATTGCGCATAGACCTTTCCGCGCAGGAAACGAAGTCAAGTACGTTCGTCGCAGACCTCGCTGACGCTTCCCTCACGCCGATGACTAGGGAATCTCGAGAGAGACCTGCGAGACCTGCGTTGCAAACTGGACGCCTCTGAGCGCACCGCCAGTCGAGAAAAGCAATCCCTCAACGAAACGGTTAACACACTTCGCGCGCGGAAAGAAGTGCTGAGTCCGTCTGCTACTCCAATCATCATCATTTTGCTTATCACTGTATGCTAGACGACAGAAATGTATCACTTGAGAAGACGAATCAGCAGCTTCGTGAAGACCTCGCTACATCTCAACACACCGCTAACAGGACTATCCGTGCCCTACGGTCAGATCTCCGCGCAAGCTTAAGTATGTTCGTCAAACCTGCACTCATGCCACGTTGACGGCCTTTCTCAGACGCGCGCATCGGAAATCTTGAGCAAACCGCACAAGACCTTCGTGGTCAGCTTGCCACGTCTCGGGACGCCCTCGACAAAGCAACTGCTTCATTTCGCACGCAGGAAGAAAATCTCAGTACATCCTTCGATTTTTGTCGGGGTGCTTTACTGACGCATAGTTTTGCTAGACAGCGAGCTTGCTCGCCTCCAGCAGGGAAACCAGCAACTCGAGAGTAGAGCCGATACCCTTATCCGAGTCATACGTGCACACGAACAAAGCACGAATGCGAAAATTTGTATGGCCAAGGTCGTATGCACGATGCTGTACAATGTATTCTTGAGATGGCGAGTATGGCGAACGAGGATGTAAAAGCTGACAAATTATTCTCTAGCTGGCTTGTAGGTGGGTCCATGCGTGCTGTTATATGACCTATTGTCGAGTTCAAGTCCTGCCCAGAGTTTCGAGAACGCTGCTCTGAGAAGTTAGTAGAACTCGGCGACATCGCTAGCGATGCAAAGAGGCACGAGGCTATTGGATTTTACTCGGATGCACTATCCCTGGAGCCAGCAAACTCTGGCAGAATTCTCTGGAAGCGCAGCAACCAGGTATTGATTATGATTTAGGCCATGTAAAGTGTGCAAATACTGATCCACATAATCAGCTCATAGATCTTGACCCATCGTCGTATAAAGGCTACAAAGAGAAACATGCTGCACCACACAACATGGGCGATTACAAAGAGGCATTCGAAGCATTCAAGACAATGCTCTCGAAAATGCAAGATTCACCCGATCCGAGGATTCGTAGTCCGTGTCTTGTTAATTTTTGACAACAAGAAAATTGACTTATTCTTGGCAGACCTTCCTCATGAATATCTTGACGTCACTCCCTTGGTTCGAAAAGCAGTCCAACAAACCATCAGCCCCATGCCGCGCGTACTCATTGACACTGTCACCGATCGCATGTACGACAAGCCACAGCAGGCAGCCATGTTCGAGGAGCTTCCTGTCTTCGATGAATTGCGGTCTTCGATGACAACACGTACCCACCTTGACCACTCACGCATTCGTAATGAAGTAAAAACCTTCTATCGCTACGCCATGTTCTCCCACAGGTGGGAGAATGGCGAACCTCTTTTCCATGAGGTGCAGAGCATCTCTGTCTACGAGCTAGAGTCATCTACAGCAAATATCAAGCTCCAGATGCTCTGCAAGGTTGTTTGTGCTCTTGGATTGTGATGGGTATGGTCAGACACTTGCTGCATCAATAAGGAAAACGACGTAGGGTTACAAGAATCACTCGTTGCCATGTTCAAGTGGTATCATGGCTCGTCGGTCACGCTGGTCTACTCTGTGGGGTCTCATCTGACTCGCAGGAACCAGGCCACCTGTAAAATAGCGTGTGGAATACGCGTGTTCGGACAGTTCAAGAATATGTTGCAGCTGAGACAGTCTGGTTCTACACCGAAGACTGGAAATCATATCTCGACCTCGATATATTCAACCACAAGGAGTCGCTAGCTATCGTTACAGAGATGGAGTGAGCATCTGGTGTTTCGGAACAACAATTGTCGGTACTTCAACCCGGCCTGAAGAGGGTTCGCGAGAAGCTCGCCTTGTCTTCGACGCGAGAAATGACACTCGTAGAGGATGCAGCATATTCATTACTAGACATATTCAATGCTTCCATCCCAAGGGCGATCGCGCTATTGGTCGACTCCTGGAACACGTCCTGACTGGGTCAAGCGATGTGCCTATTCTTGCATGGACCGGGCACGCTGGTATATATAACAGCTGCCTGCCCCTCGACCTCACTGTCTACAGCCAAGTCGCTCCGCCGCATGTTCCACGACCCATCGAGACGGGTGATATGGATCGTGTAGTGGAAAGGTCGCGTTCATCCCAACTCGATACCCCTCTTCTCGAGATATTGTACAGTCGCTTCCGCGACCTTGCGTCACCGTCCATGGTTGCTACTTCGACTCTCCGGGACCGTCTTTCACATCTCCTGGATCATCTGCACTTCAGACCCAGATCCAGAGACGAGACTCGGTACCTATCGCGCCACGACGTCCGCGTTCGGGGACGTCGAGATCAGGACTGTGGACGACCTTTGTGGGACGAGGGATTTTCGTCTCGTGCATCCGTGGATCCGTCCCTTGCTCGTCCAAGAACATGTGGACGGCGCTGCTGCGCTCGACAAGACCACGCAAGCGCTTCGTCTGCTGGCACGTCTGAGGCAACCGTTTGGGGCGCTCTTGTTCGAGTCGGTGTCGTTCATGGAGCACAAGCGGGTTGCGTCGGACGACTTGATCATGGTACAGATTCACGAGGAGGTTTCGTTGAGAGAGTTGATCGACGGCATTAGCACCACAGAGGTACTGTGACATCAGCTTTGGAGTCTGACAGACGTAGGAAGGCACGAGCACGCTCTTTGATGCGGTCGTCTGGAAATATTTTGGAGATGCCTCCCTTGACGATGGGCAGCATTATTGAACCAAAGTACTACATAGTTTTGTACCTGTGCCCAAAAATGGTAGTTGTTCCCACTAGCCACCATCCCATCGACGACGACGACATAAGTAGCGGCAGCAGCCTCGCCACTACCACTACCACCACTGACATCATGTTGCCAAGGACAACGGCAACAGCGACGCCGCGTCCTCCCCGCCGCCAGCACCGCGTAGTTAACGACGAAAACGCGTCTGTCTACCTGAAGGCTGACCACCATGTCGTCGATGATGACGACGCGGCGGCGGCGGCGGCGACCTCGCCACCACAACCACCCCGTCGTAAACATGCAACGACGCGTCCACGCTAACCCTATCGCTGCAGCAGCAGTAGCGATCCCGCTGCCGCCACCACCGCGTCGTCAATCGCGACGTGTCCACATCGGCCTCACCACTACGCCGATGCCGATGCTGCCGCAGCAGTGGCAGCGAACTGGCTGTCACCACCACCGTATCGTCAATTGCAACGACACATCTACGCCAACCCCACCAGTGCGCCAACCGACGCCGACGCAGCAGCGACCCCACTGCGACCACCGCGCAGCCAACCGCAACGACGCGCCCACGCTGACGACGCTGCTACCACAATCACGCTGTCGTCGCAGCAGTGACCACGCTGCCATCGTGTCTGCGCAGACTCTACCACATCGTCGATAACGACGCGGCAGCAGTAGTGGCAGCCCCACCACCACCACCACCACATCGTCAACGACGATGACGTGTCCGTGCCTATCCCACCACTGTGTCGTCGCGACGACAATGCCTTAGCGACGGCGAGCACCGGCACGCAGCCACGTCGGGGACGACAACGCGGCAGCAACAGCGACAAGGTCGCCACCGCGTTAACGGTGCGCACCGCGAGTGATCACGGCGATAACGTGATGCTCGCGATAGCAATGTCGTCATGCCCACTTCACACCCTCACCCACGGATCAACCCGCGATGGGTACATAACTATGTACCCATCATCTTCCGTATGGAGCGCCAAGTGCCAAATAATTCCCGCGGTTTTTTGCCGTGTGGCGCGCGCGATACAGACCGAGTTAGCGTGATTTCGGGCACAACTCGCGCGATTTATAAATTGTCAGTGCAAGATATGATGTACGTATTTATAAACTACATGATACATGTTATCATGCTTGTCAACGTCGTTGTGTACTCCTGCCAATGGCGACCCGGATAAGTGGACAGCGTTGAAAACGAGAGGGTGGGGGTAAAAACAGGTCAGCGGCATCAGGAACGGGTGGACGGCGTCATCAACACATAGGTGGAGTCAAAGACGGGTTAGCGCGATCGAGAACGAGTGGGGAGCGTTGAAACAGACCTGTGGGGTTGAAGAGGAGTGGCCGTCGTCGATGGTATAAAACAGTATGGGTATGCCCGAGGGTGGGATGGGAAGTGGGTAGGGACGAGCGGTGGTGCATGACGAACGATGTTCGACGTCGTCGTGGTGATCGCGCCCGAAAGGGTTCAATCGGCACGAGAAGCTGGGATCACGTTCGAGGGAGGATGGGCGCAAGAGGCGGTGGTGGGTGTGGTATGCGAGCAGTTGGGTTCTGGTGGGGATGGTTGGCATGGCCTGCGAGCGGCAGTGGTCGTGATGGTGTGGCCAGCGTAGCGGGCGAGCGTTCGAGCTCATCGCGAGTTGACCCATGGTGTGAGGTGGGCACGGCGACATCGTGGTGGTCGCGCTATCGTGAGCATCACGACATCGCCATGACCACCTTGCAGTGCGCGTCGTGGTGGTCGTGGCGACCTCGTCGCTGTTGCTACCGCGTCGCCGTCCTCGACATGGCAGTGATTGCGTGCCAGTGCTCGCCACTGTTACTATCATTGGCACAGAAGTGACAAGGTTTTCAGTATTTCGTCTATGGTATAGTCAATTCTTCACCTTTTTGCCTCGTTTCTGCACGAAAATGTGTGTTGAATGCTGTTCTACAAGCTTGTCTAGAAAGTCGATTTTTTGGACTGCAGGCTCGACACACGGAAGGATCCCGGTGCAGAGAGTGCGAATGGGTAGGGTAATGACAAGCTTC
>JBBPTU010001148.1:0-14381 GCA_038094295.1 Tylopilus aff. beelii | reverse complement strand
CCTGACCCCATTCCAGAAGTTCCCGAGCCTGACCCAGGACCATCTGTGCTTGAGGGGGAGGGTCAGTCTGACCAAATACTCGCTGTCCTAGACGACTACGACGAGATCGAGCTTGCACTGGCCCTGAATGACTTCATGGCCGAAGCTGAAGCACTCGAACCTACGTCAATTGCAGATGCAAAACGTCGCCCAGAATGGCCCCAGTGGGAGCAAGGCATTCGCGAGGAGCTCGACACGCTGCACAAAGCCGGTACCTGGGAGCTCGTTGACTTACCACCCGGCGCCAACCTTGTAGGCTCTAAATGGGTTTTTCGTGCGAAGAAGGATGCCGCTGGAAATGTCGTCAGGTACAAGGCACGATTGGTCGCGCAAGGTTTCTCGCAGGTTCCGGGCGTCGATTATTTCGACACGTACGCCCCTGTCGCCAAGCTCGCCTCGATTCGAACTGTCCTTGCGTTGGCTGCGCGACAGGACATGGAGCTGCACCAGGTTGACATCAAAGGCGCGTATCTTAACGGAGAACTCACAGACGGCGAACGCATCTACATGCGCCAGCCACCCGGTTACGCTGACCTGACTCACCCACGTCGTGTCTGTCGACTGCGCAAGACCTTGTACGGTCTCAAGCAAAGCGGTCGCCGTTGGTATCAGAAGCTCGTCGAAATCCTCGTCGACAAGCTCCGTTTTCGACAATGTCAAGTCGACCAGGCCGTTTTCGTCAAGCGCTCGGGCACATCGCTCGAAATCATCGTTGTCCACGTTGACGACTGCACCATTGCGACCAGCTCACCAGATCTCGTAGTGGATCTCAAATCGCAACTTCGCAAGCACGTCGAAGTCACGGACCTAGGCGAGCTACACTGGCTCCTCGGCATCGAAGTAACTCGGAACCGCACAGAACGAACCATTTCCCTCACACAACGTTCCTACATCGACTCAATCGTTCGTCGCTTCGGTTTCGACCAACTCAAACCTGTGTCCACGCCCATGGAGCCACAAGTCAAGCTGACTACCAGCCAGTCGCCCTCGACCGGTGCCGAATACGCTGCTATGCAGCACATCCCATACCGCGAAGCTGTTGGCTCGTTGATGTACGCCGCACTCGGTACGCGACCTGACATCTCGTACGCTGTCGCTACCGTCTCCCGCTTCTCTAGCAACCCCGGCATGCCCCATTGGGATGCTGTTCGTCGCGTTTACAGGTATCTTAGCGGAACAAAGGACCTGCAGTTGACTTACGGCGGCGAGAAGAAACAGTTGCTCGGATATACGGATGCTGATGGTAGTATGGCCGAAGATCGCAAAGCCATCTCGGGCTATGCCTTCCTTATCGATGGAGGAGCTGTCTCATGGAGTTCGAAGAAGCAAGAAATCGTATCGCTCTCGACAACGGAGAGCGAGTACGTCGCTGCGACGCACGCCGCAAAAGAAGCGCTGTGGCTGCGCACGCTCATCGCCGATCTTTTCACACCACTCAACGACGCAACCACACTCTTCTCCGACAATCAATCCGCTATCGCACTCGCAAAAGATCATCAGTATCACGCACGTACCAAACATATCGACATCCGCTTCCACTTCATTCGCTGGATCATAGACGAAGGGAAACTTCATCTGATCTTCTGCCCTACAGACGAAATGGTCGCCGACACGCTTACAAAAGCCCTTCCGTCCCCCAAGGTCAAGCATTTCGCCACTGAACTCGGGCTGCGCACGGCTTGAGGGGGAGTGTTGGAATTGGAGCAAGCTCGGGCGCAACCCCGAGCGTCATCGGACCGCGTCGAAACCGACACACGCTGCCACGTATTGTTTCCCACGTATGTTTATCCTTTCTAAATTGTACTTATTGTTGAAGGTCGTGCCACGACCATCCCGCTCTTGTTCGCCCCGTGCTTGTGCAATGACCATGGCCCGAGCATGCCCTTGTGTGTCTTACACTTTGTCTTGATACTTTGCCCGGACGAGTATTTAGTTCAAGGCATGTACTGGTGACCACCTCAGTCCATTGTCTCTCGCGCACGACGACTGAGGTGAGCCATTTTAGATTGTATTTCGTACCTACTCGAGCTGACGCCGTATGTAGCCCGCTGTCTCTCAATAGGTAATTAATCAGTCTGTTGTCTCTCGTGCACGACGACTGAGCCCGCTGTCTCTCGATAGCCGTCGCGCGCCCGTGTATAGCTCATATTTGTGGCTCATGATTAATGCAAGTGCATGAAGAGTGTCAAATGCTTTTGCAGTGAGCCCCCAGAATTTTAGATAGACAGCAAAGAGTTTTTGCAAGCAATTTGCATGGTGGGTACATGTATAACAGAGCATGGAAATGATAATAACAACAATCTATGCAATAGGGATTAGTCTTAGTGCTAGAATGATTGAGAAGACTGGTGGAACATACCTTGATAGGGTTTTTCCTAGTGTTCTTGACCTGCTTTGGAGTAAGGGTAGATTGTTGAAGTACAGACCAAAGGACAGGAGCAATTGTCTTCATCTGACTTGCAAGATCATTGAGTTTGGTATGTGTATAAAAGTCCTCTGAGATGTCATCAGGAGTATGCAGCATGACAGAGATTTCATCTAGCTCCTGATCAAGTACATCACGTAAGCACATGTGTGCAAACTCTTCCATAGCTTTACAAGCAGCTTTTGTACGAGATTTGTGAGAGAATGAGGATCGGGGTGGTTTCCACCAATGGTGAAGGATGATAGGGAGTTCTTCACTGTTCATCAGTGTGGTACGTGCAACACGGACTTGAGGATCAGAGATACACCCTGGATCTCCCCAGCTGAGTGCATGAAGGAATTTAGGCAGGGTTAGCCCAACATCAGCAATTTGAGCCAAGATTAACTTGACTTTTGTGGTCAATTCTGTGGGTGGTTGGGCATCTTCAAGTGCTGACTCATCAACAGCAGCTGTAGCCTCCGAGTTTGAAGCTAGAGTGGATGGAGTACTAGTACTAGACAAGGGAGGAGTGGTAGGAAGTGGATTAGATTGTGGTTCATCTAGTTCAGACTCAGTGTCCCAGTCTTCTTCATTGTCATCTCGGGTGAGTAGAGCCTTCCAGAAGGATTGATCTTGAGTGTGGTGGTGTACCATGGTCTTATCAGCGAGCATTGAGATGCATTCATTGCTGCGGTGACTAGGTTACATAAGCACTACTTATCAAATTAGGAAGGTTGTGCTCGTGACAACCTGTGACTTGTGACGCATGGGGGGTTCGCCGTACTAAATGCACCAGACGTTGTGGTGACGATTGTGCACTCCGCACTTCAATCTCCGCCAGTCACCACTACGGAAGGATCCGAGACTACAGCCAGAGGCTATGTGCGGCACGCCAGTTGAAACTCAGTCGCGGCATGGCTCGGCAGGTGACCCAGTGTTACTGCTCAGCGTGACAACTTCCACCCAAGCTATCTTGCTCATTTCTGGACCAATTGTGCTCGTTCAAGCTCGCAGAGGGTCAGGATACGATACAGGTATTATCTAGCCTTGTGGATAGCAAAAGAAGTGAGTAGAATTGTGTGTTTTAAGAAAGTGCCGAAGTAAGTGGGACTGCCGAAGTAACAGTACAGGATAGTATGTTCACAGTGCTGACCTCCCGCTGGCACGACACCCCCAAAATGGGCCACCTTTAGTAGCCAGAACGTTCCCGCGAGCAACAGCACTTTCATTACAGCCTTGGCCGATTCTATCATTTCGGTCTAAAACACCTCAACACTGAAGCAATTGGGACCGTCCTCGAACATACTCATGACGTCTGGTCTCTAGTTTTATTCAATCGTGCAACTCGAAACCACCGTCGAGTACCACAGCAAGCGAAGCAAGATGATCGGTATGCTTCTCGCGAACTTCCTCTATGTCACTCTGACTGATTTCCTATTGCCATATCCGTCGCACCGATAAATAGCAAGTCTCGAGAAAAGTGTTCAAGATCTGCGTAACCGGCTTGCTGAGCCTGAGAGTACCCAGAACCAGACCATCGACTCTCCCCACTCGCAGCAAGAAAACCCAAGTACGCCGCGGCGTGTCGCCCATTTCCGCCACGCTTTACTGAGATCTGATCCTGTCAGACAACGAGATAGCTAGTCTTCGCCGAGCCAATCAACAACTCGAACGTAAGGCCGACGTTCTCAGCCGAATGATCTGTGCGCATGAGCAAAAGCATCTGTGCAAATCTTTGTACGCTCAAGGTCGTGTACGCGATGCTGTGCAGACCATTACTGAAATGAAAGCTGAGGACATGGCAGGCAGCGAATTACTTCTCAACTAGACTAGTCCAAGTTCCGCGTTCCGCGCGACCAGCTTGTCAGGTTTGAGAGGGTAGATGCTCTCAGCGTTGTCCTTTACTGATGTCCAGCTTTATTGAACGACAAACTTATTGCTCGTCTTGCTAGCGAGCGAGGTAACCAACAACTTGAGCTTCACGCTAATACTCTTAACGAGTGATCCATGTACATAAGAAAGAGCCATACATGATGCTATGGAATCTGTCGTTGCAGGTCAGCGAGTGAAGCATTGGGTATATTATTAGTCCGAATCAAGATCTTGATCTGTTCTAAGTATTCTAGATTTCTCGCTTATCGTACCATCTGTGACATTCTCGAAGAGAATGGTCGCCCCGAAGAGGCAGTCGAATGTTTCCGGTGGATGCAGAGCGAGATATCGGAAGATACGAGATGACGGGTGAATGGGATTGGAACAGAGTGGGTAGCTCTGGATTATACAGGCAACGCAAATTCGCCCCCCTACTCAGACTTTCGAGAAAGGCTAGTATCACAATTCACGAACATCAAGAGGTGAAAGGCCCGCAGGCGATATAGATTATGGAACGATGAAGTGACAGAGGGGGGTAAATTTACGTCGGAAAAGAACCTGGATCCTGTAGTTGCTTCGGGCGAGAATGCGTCTTGTATAATCGTTGGTTCGTTACGGCGGTGGGCGAGATGATCCTGAGAATGTGAAGATCGATAAGAAGCCACGTGGGGGGAAAGACGTGCGGTGTATCAAATGTCCACGTACGCACCGATACCCAGTCAAAGATGATGTTTTCCAACCTACGCTGGCGGTCGAAGAAAGGTGAGCAATTGAGAGGACTACTGAAAGACTGATGCTGATCAGAGCGAAAGAGCCGACTCGGACGGTGGACCGACCCTCGTCGAGGAACAGTCACCAAAGCGAAGCAGTGGCGCCTGCGACAAGTGAGACGGCAATCACAACGAAGACCCAACAAGATTCCTCCACCAGCACCGCCGCCCCCCGAGTGGGAGCAAACCCGATCGAAATTGACGGCAGAGGATATATAGATGTTGTCGTATTCATTCAAGACGGGGAGCACATCATAAGTCGCGACCATCACGGTGTCCTTCGACGTTGGCGGGTGGATAATGGTGAGAAGGTGAAAACAGCGATGAAAAGGGAGAGTGCTGCTGTTCGCAGCCTGGCTGTATCATTGGATGGCCGGTGGGTCGTAGCTGGGACGATGGCAGGCGATGTGCAGGTGTGGAACGCGGAGACAGACGAGAAAGTGAAGGAGTGGAAAGCACATGGCAGCCGCCCTGTGTGTGCGGTAGATGTCTCCCCGGACGGGTCGAAAATCGTGAGCGGCGGGGAAGACTGCACTGCCTGCGTATGGTCGCGCGGAACGGGCGAACAACTACCACTCAACCTGAAGCCACGAGAACACAAGGACCCCGTCGCCGCTGCAAAGTTTTCACCCGATGGACGCTTCATCGCGACGGCAACGTGGCCTCATCGGCTTGGCTCTGTTCGCGTCTACGACGCTGCGGATGGCCACCTCCTCTTCGACCTCGCAGTTCAAACCAACTCGGGCCACAACTATTCCCTCGCATGGGGGACCAATAGCCAGAAGCTTTTCGCCCTAGATATCAACGGCTACGTTCACATTCTGGATACTTCCACTGGAGTAACACTCTCAAAACGCATCGTCGATAGCAGCCAGGAGGCCATATGCCTCACTTTCGCGAGCAATGAAACCTTCATCGCGGCTTCTGCCGGTCCAAAGGTTTGGTTCTGGGACACCTCAACACTCAACCAAATCGGGACCGTTCTCGAGTTCTCTCATCTAGTTTGTACTCTAGCTCTGTCGAACAATTTTGACCTTATGGCCAGCGGAGGCATGAAAATCACGCTTCGCAGTCTTTGTGATATACTACCTCCATCCTATCTTGTTCTGAACCCCCCCGTGCAGGAGGCCTCTGGTACGTCCGATGTTACGATACTATCTTCCGTCGAAAGTAACGACTACCAGATAGCAGAACTGCGCAACTCGAAAATACCATACAGGAACTCCGTGAGGAGCTCGCCAAGTCCAGGCATGCCGCCAATGAGCAGAGCGAGACCATTGCATCACTGCGTGCAAACTCGAGTACGTTCGTCGCCATCCTCACCAACGCCATCCTCACCAATCCTCTATTGCATCTTCCGTCGCACAAATGAACAGCAAACTTCGAGAACAGTGTTCAAGACCTACGCAACGAACTTGCCACATTTCAGCATACAATCGACTCACTTCATTCTTTGGAAGAAACCTCAAGTGGGCGCGTCGTCCCTTTGTGTCATGCTCTACTGACGCTTGGTCTTTATAGACAATGAAATCGGTCGTCTTCGGGAAGCCAACCAGCAGCTCGAACATAAAGCCGATACCCATGTCCGGATCATTCGTGCACACGAACAAAAGCATCAGTGCGAGTGTTTGTTCACTCAAGGTCGCATACACGATGCCACACTGTCTGTTCTCGGGATGATGAACACTGCGGACGAGGACATAAGAGCCGACAAGCTACTCTTCGACTGGCTTGCGGGTGAGTTCTTGCACTTGAGCGATAAGATACATTCTTGAGTTCTGGTCGTCAGACTTTTCGCAGCGATGCATTAAGGCATCGGAACAGATAGGAGACGATGCATCCGTCGCGGGAAGGTGGGACGAAGCGGCGGCAGCTTATGCGGCCATACTATTCATGAGTCCCCCGGCCCGGAGTACAATCCTGAAGAAATGGACGCGCACTATCTTGACTGGTCACTCACCGCGAGATGCGTTGAACGCCGCAGTTGAGGTATTGTTTTTGTGATACTTCGTGCACAGATTTTCACTGTGTTCAGTTCAAATGTTCTAGATTCCTCGTTTACCGCGCCATCTGTGAACTCCTCGAAGAGGACGGTCGCCTCGCAGAGGCGGTCGAATGCATCCAGTTGATGAAGAACGAGATGATGGACAATGACGGTGAGCGAGTAGAGTGGGAACAGAGTAGGTGACCCCGAGAGCATTTTAGGCGCGGCTAACTTACCCCCTTCCTCAGACTTTCGGGAACGGTGTGCCGAGAAGTTGGTGAAACTCGGGGATGACATGGACAATACAAGGAAACATCAGGAATCCATCGCATATTACTCGGATGCAATCACGCTCAAGCCGAAAAGCTTAAATGAAATTCTTCTCAAGCGTAGCAATAAGGTATAGGTCATGTGTTGTTTCAGTATGAATTGTACCCAATGACCCACATGATTAGTTTATTGAGCTCGACCCATCGTCGTACAGAGGGTACCAGGACAGACATTCTGCATTAGTCGGCATGGGCCGCTATAGGGAAGCATTCGAGGCATTTAATACAATGCTGTTGAAGATTGACCAATCATCTGATCCGGACGTTCTCGGTAAGTCATGCTGCCAACACTCGGTGAAAAAAATTGTTGATTTGTTTCGGGAAGGGCTTCGCCACCAATTTCTCGATATCACCCCCTTCATTCGACAGACCATTCAGCAGATCATTAACCCGATGCCGCGCGTGCTCATCGACACCGCCACGGGTCGCCTCTGTGACAGGACACGACAAGCAGCTGCATTCGAGGAATTTACTATTTTTGAGGAGCTGCGGTCTACAATGACGACTCGGGATCAATTCGATCGTGAGCGGATCCGGGATGAAATCAAGAAGTTCTACCGCTATGTCATGTTCTCCCACAGATGGGAGAATGGCGAACCTCTGTATCAGCTCGTCCTGAACGTCCCTGTCGACGAGCTCCGGTCGACCTCTGCAAACATGAAGCTGAAGATGTATCGTGAGATTACGCGCGCTCTCGGATTCAAATGGATCTGGTCAGACACGTGTTGCATCGACAAGAAGGACAATGTGGTCCTACAGGAGTCCCTGGTCGCTATGTTCACATGGTATCACGACTCTTCGCTCACCGTCGTCTACCTCCGTGGTATCTGGTCTCATTCGCAGAAGATCGGTGACCTCCGACGAAGCATGTGGAACACACGTGTATGGACATACCAGGAGTACCTTGCCGCCAAGCGAGTCCTGTTCTATACCGAGGACTGGAAGCTCTACCTGGACCTGGACCTGTCGAATCACAAGGAGTCGCCCGCAATCATTGCAGAGATGGAACAGGCCTCGGGTGTTTCGCAACAACAGATGGCGATACTGCAGCCAGGATTGAACAGGGTTCGCGAGAAGTTATTTTTAGCTTCAACGCGCAAGACGACGTACGTGGAGGACATTGCATACTCGTTACTTGGAATCTTCAATGCCTCGATCCCGGTCATATATGGCGAAGGTGATCGGGCTGTTGGTCGACTTCTAGAGTTCGTTCTGACAGGTTCTGGGGACGTCTCCATTCTCGCTTGGACCGGATGTGCTGGTGGGTACAACACCTGCCTGCCATCTGACCTGAAGGTCTACAGTCAAGTCGTTCCGCCACACGTTCCACGGACCATCGAGGATGGCGAAATGAATAGTATGGTGGGGTCATTGCGCTCTTCCTTGTCCGACCCCTCTACTGCCGTGCTTCTGCACAACCAACTCCGGAAACTCCCTCCGCCCTTCATGGTTGCCAGTCGTCTCCGCCTCTCTGGCATCGTTTTCCCTGTCATCGAGGTTTCCAGTGTAGATTCTGAGACCGAGTCTGACATGCACGTTTACCGTGCGACGACCGCCGCTCTCGGAGATGTCGATATCGAGACCAAGGAGGATCTCTCTGGGATCCAGGATCTTAACCTCATCCATCCGTGGATGAGACTCTTTTTCGAGGAAAATCTTCCTCGTCGTACCGAGGGACCAGATGACGTGATTCCCGCACTACGGCTCGTCGCTCGTCTCCGGCAACCGTTCGGTGCGCTGTTGCTGGCACCGCTGTCAGGCATGCAGTACAAACGGGTCGCGACGGATGCGTTGATCATGACTCACATCCGAGAGGAGGTCGAGTTGAGGGAGTTGATAAAAGACATTGATACAGTCGACATACAGTAGATCTCCATTGGATACTAGGGTATTACAATTTACCCCGCATACATGGACCCGACACCTTCAGTCTTCGTAACCACGTTTTACTCTGTCGATCCGACGTCCTTCGGTTTTCCGCCTGGGTACAGTGCACTGCATGTATTGATGGAAAATGCGATCGTGGTTTTGACCTGTCAGTTAACACTAATCAATGATCGAGGAGTGGTAAGTACCAGCTCGGTAAGCGATTGTTTCACATCGACTTCATATCAACAATTATCCCATCTAGTGATGTAAACTCGACATCCAAAAAAGATACCGCTATTGCTCGCATGCCAGTGTTTCCAGCCACCGCTTACACGACCGGAAAGCCTCGCAACGCAGTTCATGTCAAAGGAATGTAGATGGCATATAAAAGGGCGGTTTTCTGAGATTCCAGGGTGTCGCCCAAGTAATCCAGACCATGATGACAGCACAGAAGATCTTGCGTGACTTGAACCAGTCCCATAGCACCGCGAAGCCGATTGTGTTGATAAAGTGGATAACTTTGAGTCAGCAAGGGGCTTGCTTAGGAGGCCAGCTGATCTCTCGATCAATGATCTCGTCCTGAGAAACAGGACAACCCACGATGGCGTATCATGATGTACCTGTGAGATGGGTCAACGCAGGTCAAGTGCTATCATACCGAGGTACTCCATTTCAACCAATGAACAGAGAACGTGATGTTCGTCGTGGACGAAGGGAGAGCAAACTCTGACCTCGCTTCCTGAAGCCGGTCAACGTACGTCAAACGATAGTGTAGATCGATATGAAGAGAGCGGTGTTCCTCCTAGATGGGGGACATATCATGAGCCGCAGCAGAAACCATGGTGCTGTTTGATGTTGGCAGGTAGATGATGGGAGCAAGGTGCGGACGACTCTGAATAGGGAAATCAACATTCGCAGCATGGTGGTGTCAGAGGATGGCAAATGGCTCGTGACTGGGACGGATGAAGGTCGTGTGCAGGTGTGGGATTTGAAGACGGATGAGAAGGTAAAGGTGTTGAAAGCAAGCCGGTGTGTTGTCGGACGGGATGAAATCCCGACCGGATCATACGACAAGACTGCCTGCGTCTGGTCGCTGTCTGGCGAACGGCTGCTCGAGGGTGGACTTTGAAGTGGTTGGTGTCAAGTTTTCACCAGTCGTTGCCACAGCCACTGGCACGCGGAAGCGCCACGTGCTCGCGCGACACGGTGTACAACTTGAACCACCGCTTTTCGACGTCGCAATCCAAATCAATTCAGACCGAAACAGCTTTCCGCGTCTGGGGAACCGATTCCAAGCAACTTTTCGCTCTAGATAGCAACGGTTATATTAACGCTGTTGACACTTCCACTGATACGACCCTCTCAAAATGGGTCATTTATAACACTCAGAATGCTGGATGCATCACTCTCGCAAGCAACGGCACTTTCATCGCAGCTTCTGCTGGTCCAACCGTCTCACGCTGGGACACCTCGACATACGAGCAAATCGGGACCGTCCTGGAACACACACACCCTCCAACCTGGGTTAGGGAGAATACGGGAGAAGCTTTACCTAGCGTCGAGAGGGCGAACGACGCGCAAGAAGACATGCCATACTCGTTATTTGGTGTCTTCAACGTTGCCCTTCCGGCGATATGCAGTGAAGGTGGGAATCGGGCGATCGGTCGACTATTGGGGCACATTCTAATGGTATCTTCCTATCGATCTCGCCGTCTATGTTCCATCACCAGCAGATAAGGCGGAGATGGAAATCTTTGTTTCGGCATTGCATTGATCCTTCCTTTCTCCGATTCGTGCATTATACGATCGACTCTGCGATCTCCCTGCGCTGTCACTCGCTGCCGGTCGACCCTGACATCGTTTTACCCCTCGCTGACGTTGTCCGCGTCCCATAACGGGAACCTGAGCCCAAGGTTCTCGTTTACCGTGTGACTACGCCGATGCTCGGACGAGTCGAGATCAAGACCGCGGACAACTTGTTGAGGACGGAAGGTCTGATCTCGGTCCCATGGATCAGTCTGCTCATCGACGAGGACTTTTCGAGCGGTGTCCCTCTATTCGGTCCTCCCACGCGTGCATGGTCTCAGACAACCGTTCGGTGCACTGGTATTGGTTCCGTTTGCGCGTGCACAATATAAGCGGGTCGTGTCGGATGAATTGATCACTGTTCGGGTGCACGAGGCGATGTCGTTGAGTTGATGAGCGGTGTTCTTACGGTGGACATACAGTAGTGGCGGTGTACGTTCTTTGCGACACTCATGTCGTTCCCTCGCTCTTCGTGTTGGTTTCATCCTACATCAGGCCAGCGCCAGTGCGACAGAAGTGGGCTCCAGAAAGACTAATCCAAGTCCCGCAGTCTGTACACCAGCTTGTCAAGTTGAGCGGGTCGACGCTCCCGACGTTGTCCTTTACTGATGTCTAGCTTTATTGGACAACGAAATCGCTCTTCTTGCTAGTGAGCGATCTGTGAAATTCTTGGAGAGGATGGTCCCCTTGGGGAGGTAGTCGAATGTTTCAAGTGGATGAAGAGCGAGCCATTTGAAGGTACCATTGATGAGGGGTGAATTGAGTTTGGAACAGCTAAGTAGATGACTTTTGGTTGTACGGGCAATGCAAATTCACCCTCCTGCTAAGACTTTCGAGAAAAGTTAGTGACACGACTCACGAACACCACGAGGTGAAGGGCCCGCAAGTGATATGGATTATGGAACGATGAGGTGACAGATAGCAGTACATTTACAACGTGAAAGAACCTAGATCCCGCAGTTACTTCGGACGAGAGTGCATCTTGAGGTCCTAGTTATCGTAATGTGGTGGAAACTCTGGATAAAAGGTACGAACAGGCGCCGAGAATAAGATGATCCTGGGAATGTGAAGATCGATAAGAAGCTACGTGGGAGAAAGACGTGCGTCGTATCAATGTCCACATACTACTCACCGATACCCAGTGGAAGATGATGTTTTCGAACCTACGCTGGCGGTCGAAGAATGGTAAGCAGTTGAGAGGAATATTGAAAGACTGAAGCTGATGGGAGCAAAAGAATCGACTCGGACGGTGGACCAACCCTCGTCGAGGAACAGTCACCAAAGCGAAGCAGCGGCGCCCGAGACAAGTAAGACGGCAATCACAACGAAGATCAAACAAGATCCCTCCCCCAGTATCGTTCACCGAGTGGGAGCAAACCCGCTCGAAATTGACGGCAAAGGATATATAGATGTGGTTGCATTCATCCCAGACGGGAAACACATCATAAGCCGCGACCTAGCCGGTGTCGTTCGACGTTGGCGGGTGGATAATGGAGAGAAGGTGAAGACAGCGATGAAGAGGGAGAGTGTCGTTCGCAGTTTGGCTGTATCCCTGGATGGCCGGTGGGTCGTGGCTGGTACAGAGCGGGGCGATGTGCAGGTGTGGAACGCGGAGACGGACGAAAAGGTGAAGGAGTGGAAAGCACATCGCAATCGTCCTGTGTGTGCGGTGGACGTCTCGCCGGACGGGTCGAAAATCGTGAGCGGCGGGGACGACCACACTGCCTGCGTATGGTCGCGCGGAACGGGCGAACGGCTGGTTGAGCCACAGGAACACGAGTATAACGTCATTGCTGCCAAGTTTTCACCCGACGGACGCTTCTTCGCGACGGCAACGTGGCCTAGTCCGAGTCAGCGCGGCTCTGCTCGCGTTTACGACGCTGCGATTGGCCGCCTCCTCTTTGACATAGCATTTCAACCCCACTCGCGCCACAACTATTCCCTCGCATGGGGGAACAATGGCAAGAGACTTTTCGCCCTAGGTCGCGACGGCTACGTCCATTTTCTGGATACTTCCACTGGAGCGACACTCTCAAAACGTGTTATCGATAGCAGCGACGATGCTATATGTATCGCTCCCGCGAGCAATGGAACCTTCATCGCAGCCTCCGCTGGTTCAAAGGTTTGGTTTTGGGACACCTCGACTCTCAACCAGATCGGGACAGTTCTCGAGTTCTCCCATGAGGTTTGGACTCTAGTACTATCGAACAATTTTGACCTTATGGCTAGTGGAGGCATGAAAATAACGCTTCGCAGTCTTTGTGATATACTACCCCCGTCTTATCTCGTCCAGAAACCCACGCAGCAGGCCTCTGGTACGTCCGACGTCACCGTACTATCTTCCGTCGAGAGTAACGATCACTAGAGAGCAAACTCACGCAAGTCGAAAACGCTATGCGGGGACTCCGCGAGGAGCTCGCCAAGTCCCAGCATGATGCCAACGAGCAGAGGGAGACCAATGCATCACTGCGTGCAAGTTTGAGTGCGTTGCTCGCCATCCTCACCGACTCTATTGCCTCATCCGCCGTAAAATGAATAGCAAATCTCGAGAAAACTGTTCAAGACCTGCGTAACGAACTTGCCACATCGCAGCATACGGTCGACTCACTTCGCTCTCTGGAACAAACCTCGAGTGCGCGCGTCTCCCTCTTGTGTCATATTCTGCTGACGCTTAGTCACGATAGACAACGAGATCGGTCGTCTCCAGGAAGCCAACCAGCAGCTCGAACATAAAGCTGATACATTTTCCCGAATCATCCGTGCACACGAACAAAAGCATCAGTGCGAATATTTGTTCTCCCAGGGTCGCATACATGATGCTATACAGTCTGTTCTCGAGATGATAGACACTGCGAACGAGGATGTAAGAGCTGACAAGCTACTCTTCGACTGGCTTGCGGGTGAGTCCTTGCACTTGAACGATAAGATAGATTCTTGAGTTCTGGTCGTCAGACTTTTCGCAGCGATGCATCGAGGCATCAGAGCAGATCGGAGACGATGCATCCGCCGCGGGAAAATGGGATGAAGCGGCGGCGGCCTACGCGGCCATACTACTCATGAGTCCATCGACCCGGAGTACAATCCTGAAGAAATGGACACTCACGGTCTTGATTGGTCACTCAGCGCATGATGCGTTGAATGCCGCCATCAAGGTATTGTTCCCGTGATACCTCACGCACAGATTTTCACTCTGTTCAGTTCAAATGCTCTAGATTCCTCGTTTACCGCGCCATATGTGAACTCCTCGAAGAGAACGGTCGCCTCGCAGAGGCGGTCGAGTGCATCCAGTTAATGAGGAACGAGGTATT
>JBBPTU010001147.1:0-14382 GCA_038094295.1 Tylopilus aff. beelii | reverse complement strand
TTGAACGGATCCATCTTGAGTGGCGGTCGCAATGCGGTCTCCATCCGGCGAGTATTTCACTGCAACAACAAGGTCCTCGTGGCGGAGTGTTTGTACCTGCTTGGCTGTCCCCACGTCCCAAACTGCGACAGTGTCAGATGCGCAACTTGAAGCGACTTGAGCCGAGTCTGGCGAGAAATCGATGGCAAGGATACTCCAGCTGGGGTTCCTGTCCTCGAAGACTTGTTCGTGTGTCGCAGCGTCCCACACGTGCAGATGGCCCCGTTTTGTCCCCGCAGCAATCCACCGTCCGTTTTGGGACACAGCTAGACATCGGACATCGTCCGATTGAATCGTCCCTACCTGGAATCCATCTTCCACTCGCCAAACTCGAACCCCATCCTCGCCGCCGCTGATAAGATGCTTGGAATTCGCAGAGAATGTCATCGCCCAGACACGGCTACCGGTTTGGATCTTCGGGTGTAGGCCTTACCCATCGGTCAGCATAAACACGGTGAGATCTCGCCACCGACGCACCAGTGATCGACGCCATCGGTAGTAAAGTCAGCAGGTGGGAGCTAACAGAGTGCCGTGTGCCCTCCTCCTTATATCCTGACGCTGATCTATCTTCGGCACGTTTTCCGGCCCGCGTTTCCTCCGCTAAACAACCCGCTCACTCCGTTATCCGTCAGCACGACCTTCCTCCCTTTGTTACTTTGAATACGGGGAATGTGGTTTGAACCCAACACTTCCAAGGCTATCCGTCAGCACATCGTGACTCGATGCCCATGTATCCGACACCAAGGAGCAATCCTCTCTACCAGTGGAGACAAGTGTTCTATGATATTTACAAAATACGCAGTGAGAAAGAGGTTTACTTGCGGTAAACTTGGCCATTGTAACTACTCTTCAGAAATATCCTCTACAACGAGCTCGAGTATCTTCTGGCTTGCCGCGGCCGTCTGAGACTTTTCTTGGATGGTGGCCTGTGTCTGCCCGAGTTCGACTATGCACCTCATCACGATTAGTGGGGGGAGGACTGGTAAAGCGACGGCGGGTGAGCAAGTACATGGTAGGACACCGAAAAAATTTCCAACCACCTCAAAAATGTACTCGCATATCTTACCTATAAAGATTTCCATTTGGCCTACATATATGCATAGCGGTTATGCTTCGCTAGTGTGGCTTCTTCAGGTCCAGCGAGGCTGGTGAATTCCTTCGTATCGTAGTAGCGACATGCCGGAATACATCGTAAGGATGATATTATATCAACTAAAAACACTACAAATTTTCGAGTCAGCCAAAAGAATGACAAATGATACAGTTCTACAAAGGTCCCGGACGGTACGCCTGAACAGCAGCGATATCCAATCCGTACCGAGAAGGAACGAGTGCAAAGCACAGCTGAAGCAAGACGTGACGTTTAAAGTACATCTAGTACGCGTACCCCCCGAATTAGCGCGTCCAAAATCGCCGGCGTGATCTCCTGCACCTGCACCGTGATCAAACTCTCCGCTGACACCCTCTTGTATGCCAACACATTTCCAGGATCGGCAGCAAATAACAACGCCCCAAACGGCTGTCTCAATCGAGCGAGGACTCGGAACGCATACATCTTTTTGTCCGTCTCCGTCACAGTCGAAGGGGGAAGGAGAGACCCTGCATCGGCGGACCGTCGACCAAACGGTAGGCCAAAGCGCGATGCGAGTCTAGTTCGTGTCGTGAAAGAAGTCGAAGGGACATTCGAAGAACTAGAGTGCGACGGCAGCTCGCCTACAAACGATGATTGATCTTCAGTACCCTCTTCCGCTATCGTGCCCACCGTGCTTCCGACAGGCTGTCTGTCGAGAAGAAAGTCGATCCAAGGATAAACGAGGGTCAGAGAACCGAAATTGGCAAGGTCTTCCTCCGTCTTGATCTCCACGATCCCGAGCGCATTGGTCTGCCCGCGGAAAACACGTTCCGATCCATTCCGAGAAACGGATAAAGGTCCTAGCTTGAAGGTAATCGATGGAAGTTTCATCCGTCTTCCATTGAATGATGGTATTGGGAGATCATAGAGTCGGTCGTAGAATCTTGATACAGAGGAAGCATTCAGCGATGCCTTGTGCATCCAGGAAGTGATGGTCTCCATCTCAACATCTGCCATCGAGGATGGGATATGAGTCGTCGGTAGATGACTAAACACAGCCAGCTTTCCAGGGAGACAGCTATTGAAGCTCCCCGACCCACCCATCCAAGCCAGGATGCTTGTATCTCCAGAACTCATCAGCAGCTGCGCCAATAGTCGACCAAGTGCCTTGTCCCCCTCACCGTACTCGATTGTCATCGACAGGGAGAATATCCCAAGTAGCGAGTAAGCCAAATCCTCCACCCGCGTTGCTTGCCTAGTCGAAGCAAGGCGAAGTTTCTCTCGAATATCTTCTAACCCAGGTCGAAGTGCTACCAACCCCTGCGCCGAGATACCCGTCGCCTGTTCCATCTCTGCGATGACCTCTGGGGCCTCCTTGTGGTTTGGACCCTCGATTCCACGGTATAGCGTCCAATCGTGATTATAGAATTGGACCACCTTCGATGCATGGTATTCCTGTAATGTCCACGCACGCTGGTTCCAAATATTCTCAACCAGGCACTTCCAAGGGGATTCGCAAAGTAAAATGACAGTGAGAGTCGAACTCTGGTACCACCGGAACATCGACACCAGTGCCTCCTGGAGCACAGACGGATCTGATTTATTGATGCAAACGGTATCGCTCCATGCCCAATGCAGCCCAGCCTTGCGCACGATCTTGCAAAATTTTTGAAGTTTCTCGTGTGTGGGAAATGCCTCGAGCTCGTACACGATGACGTCTATGACATCGTTGTACACGGGTTCCCGAGACTCCCACTTGTGCGAAAACATGGCATAACGATAGTACTGCCCGACTTCGTCTTCGATGCGGGAGCGATCTATACTCGTGGTGGTCGAACAGACCAAGTCATGAAAGATGGGCCGCAACTCGAACGAGGACGCTTGGCTGGGTTTGTCGAGAAGACGACCGGTGTGAGTGTTGATAAGAACTAGTGGCGATTCCCGGATCGCATGTTGAACAGCTTCGCGAATCGCTGCCTCCGTCTCCGCAGGCTTGACATATTTGTGAGAACGCTCTACAGAATGAAATCAATAAGAGGTAAACATCGGCAGTGTGGTTGCTATTACCACGAATTTCTGAATTGGTAGACATCGACATCTTTGAGAGCATCGTCTCAAATGCAACTTCCGCGTCACAATAACTACCCGCAACGCGTAAAGCTGCATATTTTCTCTCGTAGCCCAGTGGTGACGATGGATCAAGAATAGTAATCTGACAAATCTCTGTCAAAAACACTATCTTGCGTAAAGCAGAAGACGGACTTGATTTGCGTCATCTAACGCATCCTTCCACGACCCGATGATAGCGTACGCCTTGCTACGTTTGGCGAGCAATGCATGCAGCCCGGGAGGGTCGAGAGAGAGAGCAGCTGAATACCGGGTAATAGCATAATCGTATTGCTGGGAATTCATTGCGAGATCCCCAACCTCTTTCAGCTTTCCGCTACACCACCCTCTCAAGTCTATGGTACGAATTACCGGGGGACGCTGCACATAGCGCATATAGATTACTCACCAATCATCCACCCCTGCCTGCGAGACATAGTATCTTGCGACATCTCTCTTGCCATTTCTACCAAACACTCACTGGCATCCGTGATCCGGCCAGTGGCGTCGAGACGCTCGTATATGGTCTGGTAGACAACGAACTTCGGAGTAATGAACTCGAAATAAAGACCATCAAATTTACCAAACTTGCCGAATAAAATGAAATACTCACATTGACAGTAGTAGCAAGGGCGTCTCTCCACGAGTGATTTGTAAGTGTTGCTCTTGCCCACTCCCTCAAAAGCCGCGTGTTCTTCGTATAGGGCGGCGCCATATCTGTATCCTGGAACGCGATCGGATCAGAGAGACATTTCCGCGTGAAACCTGGCAGAACAGTTGAGCAAGTGCTACAACAGGCAGAAATGGTTTGGCTAACCTGAAATCCACCCAAAAATGACCGGACACATGTACATCTCTTCCTCAAGGCTATCTACCATCTCAAAGAGTGGACTACCTGCATCATTTATGCGCTTTGCTGAATAGAGGGCTTCACACAATTGCTGCGAAATTGTAATGTCAAGGTCACCGAACTCCCAACCCGATATCTGTCTGGACAGTGAACGGCCATGATACGTGACAAAATGTCAAGAACTCGCCAGCGAGATCATTGAATCCACGTTGCTTGAGCACGGGGGTAATTTTTCTCGCGCTTGCGTGAACGACCGAATTGCATTGTCGTACATTTTGTTCGTCATCTGATATTTTCCGAGGAGAAGATACATGTAAGCCTGCAAAAAGTTTAGGTGATAGTTGCCCAGGGGTATCCCACATGCCTGGATGATATAGAAGAGAGGGATGCGGGGGACAGTCGTGATGAGGTCGTCCATCCGAGATATCGCATCTATGTACTCTCCGGCAATGGATGCGATGACGGCCTAGTAATGTAAGCGGTTGGGCGGTGTCAATGTTCGTAGATCATACCTTGACGAGAAGGAGAAAGGTAACGTGAGATGAATGGAAGCGTTCGATTGCGATGTCAATCGATCGATATGCCTGGTGACTATCTCCGCTTCCGACATGGGCAATACTCTTTGCGATGTACGCGATCACAGACGGCTCGATTTTGATGGCCTAAGTAATTGTGAACGAGAGCGCAAGTATCAACTGAAGAGAACAAACATTTTGAGCATCCGCCAGTGCGATATCCCATTTTCGTAGACGCACGCGCACGAGAGCACGGCATGCAAGTACATGGTGATTTGGAGTTCGAGTCGCGGCATTCGCTGTAGTCAATAGCTGGTCGGCGGTTTCGAAACGACCACACTTCAACGAGTCCATAACTGCGGTATCAACCTGGATGACAGGTTCCTGGAGAGTTGTATGAAGGCGAGACGGAGAAATAGGCTATGCGGATATGTTCGTGTACGACACAAGTCAACAAGACATGATACACACCGTGAAGCGCGACAGGCGTTGAATGATAACCGACCCTTTCTCATCACTTGCTGCCAGAAGCCGACCGTCTGAAGAACATGCGATAGTCGTAGGTTGCCGGGGACATTCGAACTGACCAAGCAAGCAGTGTCTTGATGCGAGAGTGACAGTGTTGGTGTTCGTAGTACAGTAAACAATTGTCTTCCCACGCTTTAATAACGCAATGAACGATGGGGTGCCAGGGACTGGCCATACGACAGTCGACCCGGCAGACACGTCAAGCTCCTTGATATTTCCGTCGGAGACGAGAAGGTGGTCGTGGTCGAACCAGACGAGACCGATGTAACGCCACTCGGACCTTGACGCAGGGAATTCGATGAGTAAGCTGCCATCGCTACTGTCCCAGACTCGAACGGATCCACTTCTAGTGGCTGTTGCGATGCGGTTTCCATGTGGTGAGTATTTCACTGCAAACGCAGGATCCTTGTGGCGAAGTGTCTGTACTTGCTTTGCCGTCTCCACGTCCCAAACTGTGGCTGTGAGCGTACCAAATGCGGCAGCGACTTGGGTCGAGTCCGATGAGAAGTCGACGGCGACACGGGGGGTGCTCCCGCTGGGGTTCCCGTATTGAAAGACCTGTTCGTGTGTCGCTGCGTCCCACACGTGTAGATAGCCATAGTCAGTCCCTGCGGCAATCCACCGTCCGTTGCGACACAGCCAGACATAGAACACGGTCCCATCCCGTTTCCATTGCCCCCACCTCCCAGTGATGCCCTTCTTCCACTCGCCAAACTCGAACCCCACCCTCCCCGCCGCTGATAATATGCTTTGAATCCGCAGAGAACGTCACTACAGAGACACGGGTACCGGTTTGAATCTCCGAGTATGGGCCTTACCCACCCGTCAGTATAAATTCGATTATATCTCGCCGACGACGCACCAGTGATTGCCGCCATTGGTAACAAGTCAGTAGGGTGATGGTAACTGAGCGTTGTACGCTCTCCTCTTTATATCCTTATGCTGACGTATCTTCGGCATATTTTCCGGCCCGCATTTCCCCCGCTAAACTTCAAGCCGCTCGCTTGGTTGTCCATCAGCACGACCTTCCTTCGTCCAACATGTATCCCACACCCGACATTTTAGCGTCGCTGGTGCTGCTTAGCATAAGCATGCGATCAATCAAAAGTAACTCGTATTCACCGCGCCTACTTTTGACTCGGAGGAGTCGTGATTGCGCAGAGTGAGGACCAAGGTGGGAGTGGCCTTGTGTGGTGGTATTGCGATTTGACTGCAATGTGATTTGAACCTAACATCTCCAGACTATCCGTCAACGCATTATGACTCGATGCCCATGTATCTGACACCAGGGAGCAATCCCCCTCAGAGACCAGTGTCCTACGACACTTATTAAATACGCAGTAAGAAAGGGGTTTACTTGCACTAAACCTGGCTATTACATCGGACTAATTTTTAGAAACACCACAGCCCGGCTGGACGTACACGTAGCAGTGGTCGAGAAGATCAGACATAGCGGATATGTCTTGTGTACTTCTTTGCACTTATGAACATTGGATGGCAACACCAAGAGAGATAAGATGCAGTAAACAAGACATCATATGGTGACTTGATATCAACTCAACCGATTCCTAGCAGGATGATGTCCGAGAGTATAATGGTACATATGGGGATACGATACTGCATCAGTACAAGCCAAACAGCCTATGCCCAATCATCGAAAGGTCCGTAGAGCATCATCGCATGGGAACGTCCTCGACACGAGATCAATGTATGGAGAGTAAGATAATCTCAATACATCACATAAGATCGTCCACCGTGAACAGAGGGACGGCCTCTTCTATCGCTCTTCGCTGGTTATCGAATTCCTCCACGTGAGCGTCTCTCACGTCTGCAATCTCTTGCGGAACTGTAAAAGTAGAATGCATGAGGCCGACGACATCGACGAAGAAGACGCGAGGATGGAATGGGAACTCACCTGGACCATTGATCGCGGGGAGAGCCCGCCCCACCGTGTCTTGTATCGTTTGCAACCGATGATTGATCGTGCTCGCGAATTTCTGACCAAACGCGCGTTACAAGGTCGAGACCAAGAGCGGTCTCGCAAAACTCACCTTTTGATCCTCTGCAACGAGCTCGAGTATCTTCTGGCTTGCCGTCTGCGACTTTTCTTGGATGGCGGCCTGTGCCTGCCCGAGTTTGACTGTGCACCATCATCACGGTCAGTGGTCCGTGTCTGACAGTGGGATTGGAAAGCACATACGTGCAAACAATCGTTTGCCTTCCTCACTTCTGTCCTCTTGGAATTGAAGCAAATGTCCGACCTCGCTGGACGAGACGGTCAATTGATGCGAGTTCGAGGAAGGGAGGAAATCGTACCGTTGTGCAGGCATGATATACAAATCCGACACACGGAGATACGTTCGCGAAATCCGCTCGGCGAGCATACTCACTCTAAGCGGGCCCATCATTTGTGCATACATCGCATGACGAGCCCAGTCTAGTGGTGGCAACGCGCCAGAGCCATGTGCATTCAGCGATGGTGTTTGAATGGCCACCAAGAATACGCACCAGAAAGCGAGACACCAGCGAGGACCATGTTGGAGGTGGCTTCGATGTTCTTGACCCACGAAGTCACTTGTGGTTTCATCACATCGTTAATGAGTGATGACACATTACAAAAGAACTCGGTCATTTGCGAGAACTGGGCACGGAGAGCTGCAATATCAAGCAAGTTAGATACGTCCACCCACGCAATGTAGTGTCTAGAGCGCACTTGTGAAAGCCTTGATGGCTTGCATGAGCACGGGAAGTATCTCTTTCAGAGTTGCGTTCTCCAGAGATAGCTTTGTCATGGTCGCAATTGTCTTCGTGATTTCACGCTGGCCTTCGATTAATCGTGAGGATGCCTTGTCGTATGACTCTCGCGCAGCTTCGAGGTTGGCACGTGTTTGATCGACCTAGTAAGAGTATGAAATAATTATCTAGACAATACCCGGCATATACGCACCCCGAATTTCGCGGTTTCGATTGCGGCTTTCTGTAAAAGGTACTCATTTGTATCTGCATCTCCACTAGGAGCAAATTGCATACCGTACAACTCGTCGTAGCCGAGACATTCTTAGGCGTACCAGGCCCAGTCGCCATCCTTCCAGTTTGCTGTAGGATGAGGTTGCACCGCGTCACGATGCCCTGCAGAGTCTTGGTCATCTGGTTTACCGCCGGCTTGTATTTGTCGAGGGCTTTGTCATCTTGACTCTCTATAGTCCTCGCCGTGGCGTTGACATCTTTTGTGATATCGAAGGCTTGTCCTACAATCGGTAGAAGTTCCGACGAGATAGGCTTTGTTTTGTCGAGACGGTCTATCATTCTTTCCAGGCTGGCTTCGACATATAAGCCACCACTCTTCTTGCCCTAGGTAGTACCTCAGTAAAATGCTGAGCATAAATGGTTTCATGCAACACACACAGAACCACGGATATTGTCCCAGTCAGGCTTGCTACCAGGCCCACCAGATATGAGGTGTTTTAAATCGGAAACAAGCGCAAGGGCTTGCTGAGCGAGGGCGAGTCCGGGGTCGCTCAAGGCCGGTCCCGAAGGCTGCGTCACTTTCCCTGAAAAAGTCAATGTTTCAGTGCCCGACGTAGTTGTTCGTGGAATTGTCCATACCCGTTGACGGCGTGCCGGTTTGCAAGTAGTCACTCTTCACCTTGGCCATGCCAAAAAGCGCATTCATGGGAGCTGTGACGGCATTCGTCAAGCTTTCCACTACGTGCATGCCAACAATTTCCCAGCTGACGATACTATCAGTCTGGCTCCACGGTCCGATCACGACAAAGACGCACCCAGTCGGGAGGCTATCGACGGCGTGTTTGAACTCGTCCTCCGCGGTTGCAAAAGACTGGATAGTATCTCACTTGCCAGACATTGAGAGGTCTGATGCAGGTGAACTAACCTTTTTCATCAACTCGGACGTCTCCTTGGCTTCTTTGACCATTTGTTCTTCTTGCTGAGCCTGTTGCTGGAGGATGGAGAGGTGAATTTCGTTACGTTGAGTTACTTGTTCGACAGTTCCGATCTATCGAATACCATGAAACACAGGCGGACACAGACGCTCACAAAGATGAACGGTACCTTGTAAGTCGTGCACTCCAGAATTTCTTGCGCAAGTGCAGATATACCAATAAACGCTCTCTCACAAGTTCGCGACGCATCTCTGGCGCACGCTATCAGTGATAGAAGCGGAAGACGTGACGAAAAACATACACGCAGATGTTGGTGAGTTCCGATACAGAGTCGAGTGCATTCGGAAGCAAGTACTCGACTTCGGCCGGCGACGAGCTCTGTACGATGATCGTCACCGCCCGCTTGATCGCCTCTGGCAATTGACTCGATGCATTGTTGATGCGAGTCATTTGATGTGATGCCGTCTCGAACGCCGTGTATCCGTCGCCCACCATTTGCTGGAGACAGGTCTTGAACGATGTAGGGTATTTCGCGTGGGTGAACTTGACGGACTTGTTGTTCTCAGAGATGAGCGCTGTAGGCCGGAGTCAGATTAGCGAAGTGCCATTTGTATTTGGAAACAATGACGAACAGAAATCATTTGTGCTGGAGGCGATGACCATGAGTGAGCCGAGGAGAGCGATGGAGAGTGGTGCAGGCTGAAGGAGATCTCCCCAGTTCGTGTTACACCACATGCTGTAAAACGGTTGAACGGGTGTGGCGTAGCGATCGACAGAGATACGCACACCATCCAGCCGTCTTCGTTGACATCTTTGCCTCTGGATATCTGCGAGATAGCATTGCGAACTTGCACCAACTCGGTGGATGACATGATGGGACAGATTTTGCTAAAGCGTATGGTATGAGAGTGGATAGTCGACGGTACTTCGCACTGCGTATCACGTTGTGAACGGACTCTTTATACTAGGACTGGGCAGCCCACCTTCCTGTGATAGTGACCGAGGTTCTGTGCGGAAACTTTTGAGCGCTCATACGACTTGCTTCCATTTTCCTATCATTATCCTGAACCCATGTTCTCCACGAGGCGCGTGATTTCGCTGACTTGGGGTTGAAAAACCGATCAGACCGTAGCTGGTGACCCCGCACGAGGTGAGGAACTCGAAGGCGAACTTGCGCCAGGGTTATGCTGTTTTCCATCGGGTCCGTTCGACAGCACTGTATCAAAATGCGTCTGACGTGCTTCATGTGAATGTGGTGTGCAGGTCATACGCGGACTCGGAATTCTCCGAACGTAGCCTAAGTTACAGCCAGTTTCATAACGTTAGACCGCTTTCGACAACGCTCCACTCAGGTTCTTGTTTACCTTAGTTTACGAACAAACAAATGACACAGGCTGTGCCGTAGTCAAGCGAGAACAGTCGTGTCGTCAGTAGACTCACTGATAGCTTCCTGGTGTCAATCATGCCAGTGGGCATTCGGCATAAGGTGTGCTATGTTTCTGTAACAAACCATATCCAATAGATAATACTACTAGTAGACTATATTTTTGTGCAACAACTCGAAGTCGAAAATACACTATAGTCTTGTCGACCCTGGTTCTGACTCACGGAAGGATCTTCCGTTCGCTGCGATGGCCTCGTGAAATGTTCAGCACCTTCCATCATGTCCCGACCAGCCGACATTGATCCTCAAGATCCATCTGAGCCTGTGGACTCGGGATTCCCGCCTAGACATAACCGATCCCATGCCATCCGCACTAGTCAGCCTCAAGTACAGCAGATTTCAGAGTTGACCCGGGCCGATTATGATCCCGGTGACTCAAATGAACTTGCTGGAACTTGTAGGCATAGGCCCTTGGTAGTTTTTTCGATCACGAACTGACTTCTAATTGGCATAGCACCTAGAAAAGGTGCTAGGTCGTCTACTGGTGATTCCAATGCTCAGGCTCGAGAGCAACCAGGTAAGTAATTCTAAACACCATGACTCTGAGGTATATTACTGAGAACTACGAAGTGACGCATCTAGATTTTTCTGTTCCCCGCAATACTGGTGTAGTTGGGGCTGTAGTGACACGTTCCACATTGTACCTTCCATGTGACATTCCATTCGCCGACTTTTGGAGCCGCGTTTGCAGTCATATGGGTCTCGATGCCACTGAAGCCGAACTTGGATACAAATATTCTGTTGATCAAGCCCGTGACCCTCCACGATCCCTTGCCAATGAGGATGAATTCCGTACGGCAGTTGAACACGGTCAAGGCCTCGTGCGGCGTGCCAGAACTCGTAAAATTGAAATTATTATCCACAATCTCGTGCGTCAACATGCTATCCCGTTGATAGTTATTTTATTCGAGTCTAGAAACCCGCAATAAAATCAGTGGCGAGTGTTAAGAACCAGAAACGTAAGGCAACTAGTGATGGGACAATCACGGAGTCACTGGCTGCGGCAGTCGACTTCACGAATGAGCTACGCCAGCTGAAGGAACATTTACTATGTGCTACTCATCGTGGCCGCTGGTGTTATGTTAGCCCCGTTGATGGCAACCACCAGTCCTTGGATATCTTCACACTCACATTATGGGCCAAAAAGATGGTATGTAGGAAGTCTTTTGAGTCAACAGTGACTTAACTGAGTTCTCTTCCAATTTACTTTAGCTCCTGAAGGAAGCTACTCTTCGCGAACCACCAAATATTCTTCAATTTGATCATCCTACCAAGAAACGTCGAACTTCGCCAGCAACCCGTGTTACTACTTCGAGTGGTGCAGCAGCAGCGCCTGCCATTCATGTTCATCTTGGAAACATCCCACTCAATGACACGGAGGGTCAGCGCCGTGTTAACTGTGAGGCAGAACTGTCACACCCTATCGCTGCACAGCCACCTATCGATGATAGCGATGACACTCTTATTGCATACCCATCCATCGAAGTTCTTCTTTCTGACCTGGAGCAGGTAATGCCTGATGTCAAGCTGGTGCCGTATTATACTGTGTTCACTGGCAAGGGGTTCTTTTATGTGGATAGCATTGATGATTTGGACGATGATTTTCTCACCACTAGTATTGGTCTTCCTCGTGGTGTTCTCAAGCAGTTTCGGAAACATGCTGCTCGTCTTGTTCGACGTGCTGAGAAGGCAGCCAAGGTGACTCAGAAATCCCCCGAGTCTGAACAAGTGGATGCTGGGGGCCACCCTCACAACGGGGAGAAGGAGAATGACAACTGATTTAGTATATTCAAGTTGTAGACTATCCTCATTGCCATCATAGTGTAATACTACAGATATCCACAGTCCCGATACCACCCCTGTACACTCTCAGGTGTAATCATTGTAAAAACCGCCTGCCAGATCATGCCATATGGGTCTGCAGCAGGATCCGTAGCAAGCTCAGCTTGAACGTAGGCTGGATTACTACGGATCCATGATTTGATGGCCGAAAATCCTTCTTCAAGCGGATTGAAGTCCGGTGAGTAGGGCGGCAAATAAACAAGCCGCATCCCACTTCACGAAGCATCAGAAACATTCAGGTGACATCGAGAATTGCTCTCTATTACATACCGGGTCTCAACCAGCTCTCGCAGCTCAGGCATGTGATGAATACTTGCATTGTCCATTATAATCACCGAATTTCGCTCAGGAAATGGGTTCATGTTATCAAGTAAACCGTCAATGAACCTGTGAAATGTCTCGCCATTCCATGCTTCATCACGTACATCCAGATGAAGCACACCATCAAGCGAGATGGCGGGAAGGATCGAGTATCTAAAACAGCATCAGATACACCCATACTAATAGCAGCTCAATTTTACCGTCTGCCTCTCACAAAGAAGTCATGGCGGCGAGCTCGTGTGCCAATTGTTGCCCATGCTTTTCGGCGTCTAACGGTGTTCCGATTACATGATGATTCATCGACGAAGACCAGTTGATCAGCATGCAAATACTCTCCCACATATGCATGGTACTCATTTCGTCGCTCTTCGCTACGCTCGACTGCAGCATGACTCACCTGATCCTCCTGGTCAGTGATAGAATATGACTTCATGTTCCACTTACATCCTTTCGCGAAAAACCACGCCGACGCAGTGCCCTTGTAATTGTCGGACTGGAAACTGAAATTCCACAAGCTCCTGCGAGCTCTTCTTGTAGTTCGGAGATGTAGATATCTGGTGTACGTTCGATGCAACCTTCGAGAAACTGAGAGCATCAACATCATGATTATACAGCAGCTAGAATAGACCCCAATTGAACTTACTGCAATGTCGAGCGATGTCAATTTGCGCCTTCTTCCTGCATTGATTGGGGTACGCTGTACTATTCCTCTCGTCGAGGAAAGCTGCACAATTCTACGGACTGTACGAGGGCTGATGCCAGTTACGTGGGCTATCTTGCTTGTCTTCAAGTGTGCTGACATTGTTACGACTTGCTCTTTCACCGCACGAGTGATATGTCGTCGATTTCCGTACACCATCGCTGCGTAAGGGAAGGCACAAGATCGCTTAATTTTTATTTGGCTCGTAAACTGAGGTAAACAAAAATCGAAGGCGAGCATTCACAAAAGCGGTCTAACGTTATGAAACTGGCTGTAAGAAATTTCCCGGAGGATCGCTAGCTTTCAAGTCGACACTGCTTCGGTATTCCTCACCGCTTGGTTCCCGGTACAGGATCACTCTGGAAATTCACTGGCAAATAGGTCTGAGAGGGCGACACAAACGGAACTTGAATCCTGTATTCGCGGTAAGAATGCGTACACTGGCTCACAGATTCCACCGAGCGGTGTTACTAATCTAGCGATAGCTGTCATCACAGTTGTTGCTTCCCGAATACCAGCATGCCTTATCCCACTCTACTTGGTCATGCTTCTCGTAGCACACATTCACGTTATGTACTGGGCGTCTCGCTGAGTCCGGAGCCATGATTCATGACCCTTTCTTCCTAAGAGGCATGAGAGCATGTATACCCTCTTGTGTCCCAAATGGTCGGAATTGGTCAATCATATCGATATCATGGAAATCGCACCCCCAAAAGGCCGGAAGGTGACCGGTCGATGTATCAGCCTCGCTTTCTCGCTGAGGACTGGAGTTCATTCCTTTCCCACTCCACACCACCTCCTGTGATGATCACGCACGGGTCTGATTCTTGCTGTGGGTCTTCGGACCACTTTGACCTCGGCGCTTCGTGCACCATCTGGCAACTGGTTGTTCCGTTCCTCCACCCCCTCGGTCTACTTAACCCGGGGTTTCCCTCCGACCACTACGCGACCTCCTGCACTCCCACCGAAAAGACCTATTGACTTCTTCAAACCATGGCGCTATTCGGTCCCGAATTCATGCACGCACTCGCTCAGATTTTTGAGATACCCATGCCTGCACAGC
>JBBPTU010001146.1:0-14403 GCA_038094295.1 Tylopilus aff. beelii | reverse complement strand
GCGACCCCACTGCCACCACCGCATCGTCGATTGCGACGACGCATCCACGCTGACTCCATCACTGCGCCGACGATGAGGACGATACAGCAGCAGCGGAGTGACCCCGCTGCCACCACCACCGCGTCATCAACCGCGACGACGCGTCCACACCGGTTCCATCACTGCGCCGACGATGAGAACGACACAGCAGCAGCGGTAGCGACCTCACTGCTACCACCACCACTGCGTCGTCAACTGCGACGACGCATCTTCACCGACCCCGACTGTGCCGACGACGACGACGAGGAGCAGTGGCAGCAGCAGCGACCCCACTGCAACAACTGCGGCGCCAACCACGACGTGTCCACGCCGACCGCTGCCACCACCACTGCAACGACGGCGACGAACCATATTGCCATCACCGCGTTGTCGCGACGACAACACGTCTGCGCCGACTCCACCACGTCAGCGATGGTAACGTGCCCGCGCCGACCCCACCAGACGACGCAGTAGAACCACCGCCACTCCGACGACCATCATCATATGGTGGTACAGTGACGATGATGACAATTATGCGACGGCGATAGTAAGTGACGCAGGGTAGCTACTAGTAGTACTTAGTTTTACTTAACTACTTTAGCTACTTATACAAATTTTTTCAAGTGCGAAAGTGCTGTAAAGCAAGTTTAAAGTGATTTCAAAGTGTGGAGATCTACTTTGCACACTTTAAACTCAGTGGCTCCAAAGTGTGGGTAAAGTGAGGTAAAGGGTGACTAAAGTAATGGTTGAATTTCCTGATGAAGTCTGAACCAGCACGGTATGTTCAGTGGAAAATCAATCATCTCGCAGATATTTCGGACCATGCGACAACGTCATTCTTTTTACATGAACACCTTCCAACGGTATGTCTTAACCACGGCTGGCTCAACGCTTTCCTGATACAGTGATCATTACAGGGCGACGTCTCCCGATGGTTTGGGATTACACATCTCGAATCACTCCATGTCGACTTCTGGTACACTAGTAATGTCTCGCCTGTCAAACACTTCGCATCTACATATCACACAACGCCCACTCGAATGTATGCGCTTTCGGCTACAGCGGTAAGAACCTTCTCGACTCGAAACAATGTAGGTACTGAACACCGATCGACGATCATATCAGCTCCTCTGTGCAGCTCACCGCGTGGCCACTGGGCGCACGCACAACAGCGGGAGAACAATTCCATTCACTGGTGACGAATACGGTCCAATCTTCGATGCATATCATACTGCGATCGTCCAGTATTACAACCATCCCGACATCGGCAGTGACTTCAAGGCGCGCCTGGACTGGCTCAACGCGCAGGGGCTGTGAGTACGAATACTATTGCATTCGAGTTTGCACTGACTCGTTTAAACTGTAGGAAAAAGATCGAATTCACTCGTCAGACGCCATCCTCTCCCAAAAAAGTGTCGCCGGTCTTCGTCCCCCCTCCTAGGCAGGCTGGACCACCGCCGAGGCCTGACTTTCACGGCGAACCCAACAACTTACAAACTATGATGTCGCATGCAGTCCCTGTCGACTCACTGCCCGACAGCGCTGGCGCTGGTACATCAAACTCGGCGGGTGGAACTTATACCTTCGAGGGCTATCATTCCGAATATGCAGACTCTCAGGGATTCGGGCAGGAACAGGCTACCAACCGGATTCTTTTTCAGTTTTGATTCATGACCGTCTATACTATGTAACATCTGTACTTGGTCCTCTAAAATACTATCACGACGAGCGATAAGATTTGATATCACGCGTTGAATCTAAGCGTTGCCCGGGAGTGATCAGCACAGCCGCATTACTACTGACTCCTACTGGCCACTACTGTAGCAGTCCCCGCTTGCAGTAGCGTATCTTTACTACCACAGTCCGACAGCCCTCACGAGGACTCACGAGGACCATCCAGCCCGCTGATGCAGGCCCAGGCTCGTCCAAGTTGGTAGACCTCTCTGATCTCGCAAGACGGTTGTTCAGAAGTGCCAGCATCTCGTTTCGGATAACAGGATCCTCTAGAGTCTCCGCAGCCGAAAGCAACCCCTCGGGTAATGGGTCGACCATCACGCCGAGCAGGCAATCGACCATAGCAACGTATCCCCTAAGGACAGCGACGTGAAGGGGCGTATGACCAGCTTCGTCACGAATTAGAGTGTCACAGCCAGAAGTGACGAGGTTGTCTATAATTTCCATCTCCTCAGCAGTGGATACGAAATTGGCGGCGACGAGTAAAATGTCGGTTGGGAGTGGCACTCTCAACGAAAGGAGGTGCTTTACGATCATGATATTCCTAGATTGTACAGCAATGTGGAGAGGTGTGATTTCATCAAAGTTGGATATTGCTGGGTCACAGCCACGCGCGATGAGAGCCTTTATAACATCCAGGACATCCGGACCGCCAGTGTGAAAAGCGATCAGGGTATTGTGTACCATAGTGTCGCCGTTTGGTCGTCTAGTAAGAACGTCTGCTCCTTGGCCGATGAGGAAATGAACTACGTCTAATTGGCTCTGCAGATCCACTTGGAATAGTGGTGAGCCCAGTGAAATAGACAATGCATCACGCGGTAGAGATGCACCACGGGAAAGAAGATGGTGTATGAGAAAGACATTTCTGCATCGAATAGCGATGACGATAGGCGTTTCTCCGCGGGAATTGGTTTGCAATGGATCGCAGCCGAGATCAAGCAATAGCTTCGTTGTCTCCAAGGCATCACCCTCAGGGAGCTGTGCCGCATTATGGAGCAAAGAGTCTCCACTCGTTGTATGGGAGTAGACGTTTAACCCATTCTCGACCAGGAAACGTATCATTTGTGCGCCGCCCCACATCCCGCGCGAACTCGACACATTGAGCAATTCCGACGGAATAGGCACACCGAGGGAGAGAAGATAGCGGGCGACTGAGATGTGGGCTCGTTCGATGGCGATGCGAAGGGGCGCCTTTCCGCGAGAGCTTGGTTCCAAGGGGTTACATCCATAAGCAATCAGGAGTTTTGTTATCTTCAAAGCTTCGTGTTCGTCCCAAAGCAGTAACGAAACATGAAGGAGAGTGTCCCCGTCAGGATAGCGAGCCAAGGGATCCGCCCCTTTCTCAACCAGGTCGCGAATGACTTTTGCGTCCCTAAACGCGCTGAACAAAGTAACGAGCGAGCCAGAAGGGAGCGGGACGCCGAGAGAATGAAGATAGTGTACAACAGAGACACGCCCTAGCCTGAGAGCGATACCAAGGGGCGTATCGCCAGTGTGGTCGGTTTCGAGGGGATCGCAATCATGATTGATCAGGAACTTCGTTGCATCCAAAGCATCCTGCCTGTGAAAAGCTGCCAATACAATATGGAGGACAGGGTTGCCCTCGCTAGTGTGTGGGAGGGTGATTATTCCCCTTTCAGCGAAGTAGCGAAGCATCTTTACGCAATTCGTTGACTGTGGCAAGCTGATTGTAGCGAGTAGATCAGATGGTGGTGGAATACCGCGGGAAAGAAGATAATGCACGACGGAGATGTGCCCTTTAAAGATGGCTACTTGGAATGGGGTTATACCACGAGCATTGGCTCGGAGGGGATTGCAGCCACGGGCGACTAGGAGCTTTGTTGCTTCTAAGACATCATCCTCATGTGGTGAACGCATTGCAATATGCAGCAGAGTGCCCCTGTCTCTGGTGCGAATGAGAACATCGGTACCATTGTCGATGATCAGGAGACGGGTCATTTGTGCGGCAAACCATATGCGTTGCGAGATCAATGATACAAACAGGTCAGACGACACGTGTGCACCAAGGGAAACAAGGTAACGTGCGACCGAAACATGGCCCGGGTGTTATTCCGTAGGAGGTGCCCTGAAGCGGATCGCAGTCATGGGCAACTAGGAGCTTCGCGATCTCTAAAGCATCGTGTTCGCCAAGAATTGCTAATGCAATGAAGAGGACAGACTTTCCATCAGAAGTGCGTGCTCGAGTGTTGGCCCCGTTTTCAATGAGATAACGGATCATCTCTAAGCCATTCCGCATGCCGTTCAAGCTCCGAGAAACGAGTAAGCCGGAAGGAAGTGAGGTACCGCGAGAAATAAAGTAATCTACGACGGAGACATATCCTTGTCTGATGGCAATGTGAAGTGGTGTTTCTCCGTTGAAGTTAACTTGGAGCGGATTGCACCCGTGAGTAACTAGGAGTTTCGCAATTTCCAGAGCGTCGACTTCCTTGGAAGTTACCAACCAAATATGGAGCGCAGAGTCTCCATGTCCATTACGCGTGGATGTGTCGGCCCCATTCTTAAGCAGGCAGTGCATCATTTGAGTGGGCTCCCGCACACGCTTCAAGTCTAGCGCGACGAGTAAGTCGGAAGGCAGAGAAAGACCCAGGGAAAGGAGATAGTGAATAACAATGATACAGCCTCGCAGTGCGGCGACGCGTATGAGGGTATCTCCGCGAGTAAGATTATTGTTGACTTGTACCACTCTTCGGATGATGGCAACGAAATCTTGTTCGTCGATATCGTTGTTCAGTAAACAATTGAAAATGGCGGATGGCCTCAACAGTATGTCCGTCAGTGGACCTTGAGCAGCTTCTGCAAAATCATTGGTTTGCAACAAAGTTTTCATAATTGGAGATGGGATCTTGGCGTAGTCATTTCGATGGCAGAGCAAGGCGAATATGCGGGGTGTAACAGGACTCCCTTCTGCAACAAACAGAGTCACAATGTTGTAATGGCAATTGTGAAAAGCAACCTCGATGGGCAGGTCTTGACAATACATGGCAACATCCCACCCTTTTTGGTTTAATTTGGCACCTCTAGATAGTAGGCTCCGGGCATGATCAGGTTTATTGAAGTAGGCGGCATACACCAACGGGTTGGTGTCTGCTTTGGGCTTGAGACCACTCCGTCGTAGAAATTTGCGTAGAATCAAATTCGAACCAAAAGCAACCAAAACGAAAAGTGTGAAGTCATGTCGTGACGTCGGCCAGCTCGGGGTAGTATATCGCATGACCCGGCTAGTTGACTGGCACATATTGTTCCACACTACTGAATGAATTTTGATGTCCCTCTCGAGTAACCTAATGTCGTGAAGGATCCATTCCATTCGTGGCCCAAGATGGCTAAAGTGATCTGGAGCATTGTCAAGAACGTAGTCGCGAAGTGGGGTAGACACAGCGCGTGGGTTTCTAGGTTCAGGAGGGTCACTAGGGACTTCAGCGGTTGTACTGCTGGAACGACCGAAGAGGCGTGTGTTCTTGAGACGTATCGAGATGTAGCACATACAGGACCGGATTAGATGTAAGTTCGCGCGTTCCCAATCGATGTGGTACAGGGGTAGTTTGAAGAGGGTAAATCCACCCGTCAGATACTCCTTAATACAGTATTTAGTCGGTTTGAGAAGACGCAATCGAAGAGTGTGACCTTACTTTGACACTAAAATGAGACAGAATGATGAGATCTGTCTTTTGGTCATAGGTTATCAAGCTTCCGCACGAATCCAACAGTGCGCCGTTATGCATTGGCCCAAAGTCTAAATCCAGTGTTCGCGTACGAAGGTTGATTGAAAGCCCCTCCATGAGCTCCTTCAGATATAGAGGTCGTAGTGCTGCCACGAGCCAGATCAGTGCTCGTCGCGCTAACTCTCCTTCCCGGCCATTCGCATCGATTGCGTGTAGAGTTCTCTCGTAAGTTTCATTAAGCCCCTCGGGAAGGTTGTTAAGCGCCTTTCTGACATCCCTCTTCGTCACGCATCGGTTTAGCGTGTCAATAGAACATTGCACCCAACGAAACCTTAGAAATGCGAGTCATTAGAAGTCCACGTATCGATAGAGTAAGTGATCTTACATGCCACCCGCCTTTTCACACAAGACTGAGCGAATCTCAGCCTTGAACACCATGTCAAGATCTCTTAACCGAGGTCTTGCATCCAATTCTCGCGTGACATGCAGTTCAATATCAGCGGATAACTCGTTTACTTTATCATCTATCGAAACTGACGGAAGGCCAAGGAGAACATCCATGATAGTATGGAGCGGTCGGCTAGTCACAAAGAGCCGTACGTGGCCCTTGATTGTCATGAGCGCACCGAGTAGCTCCCGAACATCCTTGCACTCTTCAAGTGCATCGACAATAATCAGAGGTTTCTGAACTAGTAGTCCAGCTATCCGAGAAACAAAACCAGCGAGTTGCATCGCGTTGTTCAACGTTGCACCAGCCCGTTCTTTTGCCCTGATCAAGTCATCAAAACAGCTCCCAGGGTCTTCACCACTTCCACGAAAGTGATTTAGCAGCTGAGAAAGGATTGAGCGCATGACCTCCGCAGCATGGGTGGTCCGTTGATCCCGGAAGTCGCAATAGAAAAAAACAATGATCTCTCCTTCGCCGCGTGACACCTCGAGGGAATCAATGACCGAAGATCTAAGGGTAATATGAGTATCAATAGAATACACAGCATATGGACATACGCCAATACAGATTTGCCCGCTCCAGCTACGCCACAGCCGGGTCAGTAGAATACGCACGGAGTGTGAGCAACCTTACCTTTGCCTCGCAACCACAAGAATGAATTCGCACTATCTCTCCATGCTTTGTATTCATTTGCGTCAAATAGCCACTTGCAAGTACCGGGCTGCTTCAGCGACAACATGACATCCTGTTTGGGAGCAGAGTTAAATGCATCCAGCCATTTCACTATTTCCTTCAGCTGTTCATCTAATGGAACGTCAGGCTGGCGCAGTCAACAAATAGAGTTATTACCGTGTTCCTTCTCCCGGCCAACCTCAGTCTCAAGCCTTTTCTCCCTAAGTCCGACACGGGGAACAGCGTTACTGAGCTCAGTGGTCCTAAGAATTAATCGCAGCTCAAGGAACTTCTTAATAGGATAATGAACAACGACACTTACTCGACGTTCATCTGGACGGGAGCTCGCAAATTCTGACCGAGTACACTACATTCGCGCTGCGTAGTGTCATCTCCAGAGTGAGGGACCTCTGGTTGTGTACCATCCCCGTTATTCCTGGGTAACGCAATGAGTCCCGCACCGATTGTCCTAATACTGAACCGAACTCACCAAATGTTTGTCGCGAACAAGAAGTGAAAATGGCGTTTGTGGGAATTGAAAAGATGGACAACCTCTTCGAGTTTGTCTTTCATAGCCGACGTATCTCTCACTAAAATGCCGGAGGATGCTCGTGAAGACCTGTCTTCTTGGAGTAACATTTCCATCTGATCTAAAGCGTCACAACACATCCCAGGTTCATCGCTCATAACCCAGTCCTTCAGCCTGTCATCGAACGCAGGACCCCGTGCAAGAGGCGTCGAAGGGATGATGTTCACAAGACACTGGCAAGCGACGGAGACCTTCTGCATCTCATCTTCTAGCTGAAAGTGGGCGGGCTCGACCTTGGCAAGGTCCTTGCGGTCCGCATACTCGTTGGCAGCAGTGACGATTCGACGTGACGCCGAAGTAATCTTTTGGAGAATCTTGCGCGAACGTTCCATGGTTTTGGCGACTAATGCATACAGTTGAGCCAGTGGTTTCTGACTTGTTGTGACTCCGAGTCAGGCCCGGGCTCCTCCGAATTCCCACCGTCCTAATCAGTCTCAGGCAGTCTGCCGCCGCTGCGCTTCAACGTGACCGGAGCAGAGAAAGGTCCGGAGTCCACACCGTCGTTCTGGTCTAGCATGAGTTCATGCATTTTCTTTCGGCGCTGAAATCCCTCCGCGCCCTCAACACCTGGACGGTGGGCCACCATTATGCCTCAACCACACGACATCGCCCAAGTCAGTTAGTCGCGTCGAGGCCACCGAACCGACTTCTCCTAGCTTGGAACTCTCAAGCCATGGCGAACTCCCCGGTAAATACGGATCGCATCTCCAACTTCCCATCGATTCTACTAGTAGGCGTCGGCGCAAACTCTCCTTCGAGTTTGGGACCGTCAGCGAGCTCTGCGTTCAAAAGATAGGAGATTGTAAAGGCTGTGAGATATCCAAAAATACGTTAGTTCCTCTCCACACGTCACAGGATAAGGTTCCAATGATGTCGATGACCTGTAGCTTGTTTTGAGAGTCATGCATGTGACACTTCCCCGTGCTCAGACCCTGAATCAGCATCATGACGAGCCCGAACCTTCCCTTGCGCCACTGGCACCCGATTGATCCATCTGCCTGCACCGTCTCTCTCGTGTGTTGCCATTACCGCCCAGTCCCTCGGTGCATCGCACAAGCATTCTTCCTCTCGTGAGTCTTGTCCATACTATCACTGACTGTGCTGAAACATTCATTCGTCCCTTTGCGTCGATCGCCAGTACTCGATTGTTTCCTGCCCCTCGCTTTCGTACTCACATCGATGTGTGTAGGTTTGATAACAGTCCTGATGGAGGACAAAGATCCAAAAGCCACTCGAACGCCCCACAATGGCGCTATGAAGAAAATGGAGAAGGCCGAAATCACCATGAGAACTTAAATGACTACCAGGTTGGGCTTTAAACGCTAGAAGTTCGAACCTAAATGGCTAGGCTGCCACACCCGCCCCAATCATCGATGGATAGGGATTAGATGGCACGCTCGACCAATGGTCAAATGACTGTGGTACTGTGCTGCAGCCACTCCGCTGTAATGAATCTGGGAGAAGTTTTGGACCTCCTTTACCCCATGCACGCCGACAAAGTCCCACAAACAAAATCGTATAAAAGCCGCCTGGGGTGGGGGTCTTTCGTTGTCTCACAAGATCTCACCAATGGCGACCCCCCCCAATCTCAATACCAAAGCCTTCAGCGGCAGTTTTATCATGGTAACTTCTCTCGTACCACCCGTGCTTATTGCTCATAGACGTCGCACCCTTCACAGAATAAATCTTTGACTGACGTTGATCCCGTCGATGTCCTACGCCTTCAGGGCACGGCATCGTGGATATGTCAAGCAGTCTCCCTGTGTTCACCCACCGTCCGCATCAAGCACACTACGGACGAAGCCGGCATGGAGCACATTAACCTCGACGAGATCGTTGCCACCATTCCTGTTTTCCGCGAGGAAAATGTTCTGGACGCGCGCGAGCGCCAGCGCGACCACATTTTCTTTGGTCCCATGATGACCAAATCTCGCAGGCTTGCCATCAACGAGGTTGCCGACCCACACCTGAAGCAAGGCTGGGCGGAGGATTGCATCCAGGGAGGTGTTGTAGAGACCGACACGCGGAGCGCGCCTGGCAAGGCCAGTGTTACCTGGAGACTGACCCAAGTGCGCATTCCATCTTAGCTTGTTATCCCGTGCTCACCCGCCCGACTCGACGATCTAGATGTGGGGCTTTATCATACTCAACGGGGAAAGACGATATGCGACTTCCTTTACCTTTACTTCGTCTATGAAGGAGGACGGCCCATTGCACGGTCGCGTTGTCTGGGACTATAGTGAGTGTACCTCACTGGTAATTTCGACACGCTCTGAACCCTGTGTAGCTGGTGGGGTTTGAACTCGCATCCGAGACGCCCTTGTATTCGCGACAAGTCTTCAGTCTGGAAATTCCTAGGAACTAACCCAAAGAAAGCAATAGTTCGCGTGGCTTTCTTGTACGATTGAGGATACGCTTTGCATGTAAATCATCGGAATGCGAACTACTTTTTCTCCGAAATGAATGCGAACTTAGCCTACTCATAGCTGGAACCTCCACTTGGAATACGAATGCTCCATCGACTCAGGAGGGCCGACTGCGTCTGCAGGTGCCTTGCTTGACCGAGCAGATTGGTCGGTGAGCGGTAATGTCATCGTAGGTCATAGGGTTCATACAGCTAAGCAGAGGTGAACAAGCGGATTTGGATTAGAAATAGCAAGTGAACACAAAAGAAATGCATCCAAGTCACACGGAAGTGCGAAATCAAAAAAAGCTGCATGGACTGCTGGCAGGAACTGAGCACGGACGGACATGCGAATAATGCACAGAAAGGCTCAGAGATATGCGCGAGAGTCGCACGTAGAACTCGATCACTTGGAGGGCCAAGTCGTACTACAAACAATGCCGCGATGAGTGACGCAGGCACGGTGTAAGCACACTGGCTTACCTAGGTCCCGTAACTAGTACATATACCGTCCGGCATACTGAACGCTAGTCGTTCAGTATTCTGCCTTTTGGTGTAGCGGTTACGCGCGGCGGTCGGATCGCTTACACACGGATCGGAACGAGTCAAAGCGAAGATACTACTAGCTGGGCGAGGAGGCTAGCACCGGAGGGATCTGCGAAATCAGTGGTGGGCGCGTACGCCACTTACTACAAAGGACTGCGATTCCGAGGCACGAAGCGCATGCCCGGGCCGTGACCCGAGCCTGAGGTGATTGGTTCATAACAGGGGTGGTGCGTGGGAAAAATACTACCAGTATACCGTATTCCACTATGAACTTCCGAATCGGGCATCGCGCTACTTTCAACTCTTATTAGCTCTAGCACCACTCGTCCCCTGGTTCCGGCAGGATGGATACCAGGGAGCCAGCTCTATCGCAGAAACGCAACGTAGAGGTGGTCGATTCAACTGGGGCTATCATGGCTGGTCCGTCATCTTGCTTCAACGTATCGGAGCTAACGATTCGTGTCAGGTTTCTGGCAGTACGGTACACTCGATTGGCAACAGTTTTACACGTACCTGATTGCATTCATCGTCGCGACTGAGGATTGGTCAGTTTTCCAATTCGACCCGGCCCGACGGCAATGCGGTGAACCATGTCCGCAAGGACCTCAAATCGTCCAGCCAGGCTTTTATATAATTCTGTCAACAGGTGGGTGATAATAGCTATAAGTGTGAAGAGTTCTATTCAGGAGCTAAAACAGCTGGCGAACCCATCACTGTCGGCCTGGTGGCAACTCTTGCTCGTCCTCGTAACCCTACGCACTCTTCCACCCCCGCCCGTGTCAGTAATCGATCAAATCCACCTTACAGAAATCCAGCTGATTTACCGTCCTGTCAGGGACACCACTACATAACTCGTGGATATGCCAGGGACGGAAGATGTCTCGTTACTGGATTACAAACTCTGACATACAGTCGCCTCAAGGTCGCACACATATTTCCACGAGCGCATCGTGCCGAGGTAGTCGTTTTTCTTCGCCATAATCCATCGAGGCTCACGATTGCTGTGTCATAGTGGGTAAACAAAGGTTACCCTAGCAAAATCATTGACACGGCAGATGAGGCTTGGATGGGTGGACCAACAAAAATCGACTCGGTTCAGAATATGATTACTTTGCGAAGTGATCTGCACGATGCTTGGGACAATTATGAATTTGGTGTAAATCCAAACGTGAGTGGTGGTGTCCATCTACTTTCCCAGAAATTCGAGCCTTTTTTTCTCTGCAGGACAACTACCGTATCACGGCGTTTATCAATGGGAATGCGGATATCAACGGTCTCCATCTCCAGTTGGACCATATCGAAGATCCAAAGCTCCGTCCACTCGACGAGCTTTTCACTGATCACTTCATGCAAGGACTGTTCAAACATGTGAAAGGCGCAGCGGAAGCGGAATGGACATACGAAGACTACGATGACGTTTTTGGCAGTGGCTCTTTTGACGTGTCCAACTCTAAGGTCTGGGGAACCAGAGAGGGGAAGGAACGATTTGAGCTAGAGCTCGCTGATCGTTTATTTGATCATCGCGTTGGAACGATCGAGACAGGCGACTAGACAACCATGACCCTACGGTTGATTTTTTCAAAACGTTAGACTGAACTTGCGCGGGCGGCAAAACCCTTGTTTTATTACTACTGTCTTAAAAGTTCGTGATTCAAATATTCAAGCTTGCAAGCATCACTTACAGCTAGCAGACCTATCGCCGTGCATGATGGTACTACTGCGTGATCGAGATCGTTTCAACTAGGACATACTCACGCTGACGACGTCTAGTTCATCATAGTTGAAACGCGAACATCCAACTACGATGTATATCCCCAACGAAATGAAAGTGGGGCCAACTCACTCACCAAGGACAGCCACAGATCGTGAAGACGCAGTAGGGAACAGAGTAACTTCGAACTGCGGTCGGTGACGGCTTGGCTGATAGCTAAATGATCAATTAGGCAAGTCCCGAATCTCGTACGGTCGCACCCTAGTCTTTGGCCAACCTCGGAATGGTATGACCCCGGACAAGAAGTGACGCCCCGGTCTGGAAGGCGAGAGGCGAGAACCTGACGGCATTAAACAATGCATCATCATGGTCCTTCACCTTGCTGAACTTGAAAGGTCGAGACACGAGAATGGACCCTCGAGGACTTTGAAGACGAGATGAATGATAAAAGACCGACTAGATTCGTCGACGAGTTCTGCAACCAAAGCCAAGCTGCATCGATCGTCATGTAGTACGATAAAAGTCGGGTCCTGGATCAGAACGGGCCAAAGACGAGTAAAAAGTATCGTGGCGGGGTTCGTGGGATGGATAGCAAGCAGGATCGAGGCCCGAGGGTGCATGAAAAATCGCCGAGGGCGAGATGGCCAGGCTGGGAATTGTGGGCTAGATCGATAAGAAACTACGTGTTGCGAACGGTATAAGAGCTCACGATAAGCGATCACATGTGAAGACAGCCATGAGTAGGAGCATGTTGTTTGTAGCGTCGCAGGAGATCGTAACCGGTACAGAGCAAGACAGTGGGGTCAAACGGCAATATTCTGCTATGTATAACTTAACCTGACTTCAACGGACCGTAATGATGCGAGAGCCGGTGAAGCCATTGTCGAGTATGACTCGACCATCGCCTCGGGCCCTCCACTCTCCCTTTCTCCACCACAGAAACATCGCAGCCCGTCGCCTCCAGAACCTGTAGCGTCGTCGTCCGCGATATGAATTGCAAAAAAAAAAGGTACGATCGTGCGCGGGATCTTCTGGGGCCACTTCTTCACGATGGCACTATCGCGACACCACGCAAACCCGTCTTGCAATGTGATGAAAGACGAGTTATCGAAGATGCCATCATCTCAATGCGTGCCGATCATCGTCGTACCCGATCCTTTAGACGGTTGTTGGGATATAGACCTAGTAGGAGACGACTTCGTTGGGAGGTTCCAATCCGCCGTGAACTTCAGTCCAGAGGCCATATGGTCAACGCGGACGCACGACAATGGTGTGTTCGGATGGTGGTCCTGTCGATTCACTTTCTGGTCAGCATTGAGAAGAGGGAGTACAGATATGACGGGACAGAGATGGTCGTTTGTAGAACAATCATACATTTTTTCATTGAAAAGCGTGATATAGGCCCAACGAGTGGTGGCTTCACCTGGACTGAAAAGACAAAGCTGCAGTGCCAAGGTGACTGTGAAAAAACATTGTTTATAGATGGTCCGGGCCTGACTTGGGAGCTTCTATATGTATGCGTCGAGGTGTTAGTTCAAAGTGATCGTGTGATTGAATCACCGCGACTCTGATGCAACAGTACGGATGCAACCTCATCGTCGTTCGGAAGACATGCACTGGAATCGCTTTGCTCTTTACCCCCTACTATCCTCGGCCGATCCCTTGAGGGATCCCTTGATGATATTGTCCGCTTAGAGGACAACGCAGTGGGGTTTGCAAACGCGACGGTCCCCTAGCTACCACTAGGATAGACCGAAGATATATTTAGATGAGAGACCTGTAGTGGGTGCGAAAGTAAGGAATTCAACGAGAAGCAGGCAAGTGCTGATAGATCATCACCGTGAACGAACTCTGAGTTCACTTCCTGCCGACGCCAGCGAATGGACGACCTTGGAGAAAGTGATCGATGCTACTTTGAGCGAGATTGCATCTTGCGACATCCTAATATGGTTTATGGCGAAGACAAGAGTCTAGATAGAGGGTGCGTAAACAGCCGCCGAGGGTGAGATGACCCTGAGAGCTGTGAGTTGGATTGATAAGAAACCACGTGTTACGAGTGACATAAGAGCTCGTGGTGGCATCCACGCATCCTTCGATCCATACCAAGCATGGCCTTCAACCCGTGGCGACGAAAGAACAGTAAGCGGTTTATGGAACCGCCAAAGGAGCGATACTAACGAGAGTGCAAGAGTCGACTCGGACGGGGGACCGACCTTCGTCGAGGGACAGTGACCAGAACTTGAATGAAGCAACGAGAGTCGAGACAAGTGAGACGGCGATCAGGACGAAAACCAAAGAGGCGAGTGGTTCGTCCTCTGGTATCGTTGGGGCGAAATCGGTCGAAATCGAGGGTAGGGAGAGGATACATATGGTTGCGCTCCTCCCGGATGGGGACCATATCATGAGCCGTGACGAGAAAGGTTTCGCTCAACGTTGGCGGATGGATGATGGTAGGGAGGTGAAGACAGCCGTTGGTGGGAAATTCGGTGTTGCCAGTATGGCGGTGTCGCAGGACGGCAAGTGGCTCGTGACTGGAACGGGTAAAGGCGGTGTGCAAGTGTGGAATGCGGAGACGGAGGAGAAGGTGAGGGAGTGGAA
>JBBPTU010001145.1:0-14407 GCA_038094295.1 Tylopilus aff. beelii | reverse complement strand
CCGACGTCATTCCCGACAAGACCGTCTTCACCCCTGAAGCACTGCTCGTCGTGAAATGGCCGACCGGGAAAGAAGCCATGCTAGGCAACAAGCTGACCAAGATCGATACCGCCCACGAACCCGCGGTGTCCTTCACCCCGATGCAGTCGTTCGCAGCAGCGACCGACGTCGGCTACACCCTCGTCATGACCGACCCGGACGCACCCTCCCGGGCCGATCCCAAGATGGGCCAGTGGCGTCACTGGGTGGTGAGTCGCCCACGGGGCGTGCGTGGGCGTCGCGTCGTGCTGACGTGACGCGTTCGTTTTCTGGGGCAGGTACCGGGCCTCAAAGCGCCCGCGCTGACCGCGCTCGACACGGGCGACCTGGGTGCGCGCGTGACGAGGCCCCCGACGACGCCTTATTACCCGCCTGCGCCGCCCGGGGGTACGGGTCCCCATCGCTACGGTGCGTGCTGCGTGAGTGGACGGGCGTCGCTGACGGCGTGCTAGTGTTTTTGTTGTACCAGGAACCGAGTCCGGATTTCGTCGTTCCCCCGGAGGCGCACGAGTACAGGAGCGGGCCCGGGGACCGGGCGAGGTGGAACGCGGCGGGTTTTGCGGAGAGGTATGGGCTGAAGCTGGTGGGGGTGAACTATGTCGTCGTGAGTGGGGACGAGTGATTCGAGGGTGTGACTGGGTTGGTCGGTCGATCGTGATGCGTGTACTATTATCGTGTGGACCTGGACACGGGCGTGTCGTAGACGGCGAGACGAAAATCCTAGTGAGAACGCTTGGCCGCTATGTCTCTTGGTCTGTGGGCCGGGACGCCAGGGTCGTTTAGAGGATTACATTGTTCCGCACGAGCGGGTTTTTCCTTCGAGCGCGGAGACTTACACGGAAAGGTAGCTCAAACACAGAATCCAACACTCGTGAAAGCCCTGCGGGTGCTGAAATACGACTTCAGGAAGAAGGGCGTGGAACATGTGGGCATCATACTGACGGACTCGCATGCCTGTAAGCGCCAGGCCTCAAAACAACTACGTTGAGAGGGACGACCTTGTACGAGGAATATGAGGCTGGACGAAGACGACGACCGTTCCATCCTTGCGTGCTACTTATGCTCTGGATGCGCATGAACGCAAGAGCCTAAGGTGGAGCACGGCGGAAAGATGGGTTGAAGTCCGTAGGGTGGACCATCACCCAACTATGTCGTTGTGAGGCAGAACTCGAACGAGGGATTCAAACTTCAAGCTTCGAGTTCGAAGACAAGATTGTTGATTGATCATAGTTTGTGTAACCAGAGTACAGTACCTCGTGACGGGACTCGGTCGCTCGTAACTTGAAGCACAGTCGGTTTTTCCCGAACTAACTTCAAGTTCATGCTTCTCGTATTGCCAACACTACTACAATGTCTGAACCTACTTCCAACGACTATAATACTTCACCAAGATCTATCTGTACTGCGGAATCATTGGAGTATGCTGTTACCCACCTATTTCTTCCAGTCAAACTTCCCGAAAAGAGCGACTATACCCTTGAGAAGGACCTTTCACTAGCTCATGCAGTGTGTGCCGCTGCCCACGCTTATGTCGTCCATGGGCCTGAGAAGGATCGGTGGGGTCACATCGCAAAGATGCTCGACAACCTACGAGCATCGGCGCAGTCCGAGTGCTTGTACAAGGACCGCGTGGTCTCCCAGCTACGAGGGATGTGCAGCGGAGGTATAGCAAAATTTGCTCTGCAAAACAATGCTGATGGCACGTAGATACTCTTACATTCTTCTGCCGCCCTCAGAATGCCGCGATCGTCCTGACGAAACGAGAGGACTGTACGATCTGCGAGTTATTCGAGGTTTCTCCAAGCAGTGATGCGGTAGAGAAGGCACCAGGGTCCCTGATCTGCACATACCCCTGGTCGGCTGCCGAGATACCGAACAAGGTGTTTGAGCACGAAGATTTTGCATCCGAACTCGCCACTTTTCTCTCTCCATGTAGCGCTGTCCGCTCAAATCTTTCTCTCATTCATGTTCCCCATGGCTCCCCACAGTATATCACCGCATTGCTCTCTGGTATTCTGCGAGCTGTTGGGCGAACTACTCACGTGACCGGCGTCACCAAGCGCATTCGCGACAATGTTGGCAAGTAGCCTCAGAAATTTAGCCGACTGCAAGACCAGGGTGGTTGGCGTCGGTCCTCTCTCTGGCTTCTCATCAAAGTTGTAATCCAGATGGCCAATGTCCGTTCTCCTTCAGGACGTGTTTCCTACAAACAATTTGTGTTATACTTCCTATGCACCCTTGCCATAGACAGAGAGACTGCGAATCTACCCAGTGACCACCTTCACCTCATGTCTTCCAAAATCTTCCGGCGCCTGAACAAGCTTGGTTCCTCTACCCCAGACTGGCTTTCTAAAAGGGCACTGGAGACATGTACTCGACTTCGGGAGATCCTCGATACCAGGTGGAAGCAGCTGGGCATTCGCCCATCCCCGTTCCGAAATCCCTCACAGGATGAACTTGTTCGGGATACGAAGCTCTCACTCCTGAACAGCGGTGAATACATTCGCGATGTTCTCGCCAATGCCAACACAAGATCTCCTGGTACTTCCTTTGATCCCAGTCATCGTCTTCGTGGTACCTTGGAAGATTTTCTGTCTTCGAATGGATCATTTTTTGATGAGGCATGCGCTGCAGACTCGAAGGTTGCCCTTTACGACCTTGAATGGTCAATTGAACACGAAATGGACGATTGGCTTGCGTGTGTCGCAGACACGGATAATGCATGCGCACAGCTCGAGATCCTGATGGACAAGTACGTAGAAGCGACCCACAAGGCTCGTTTTGGCGATCCAGAACGTGCTTCTATCATCATCCTCACTACGATCGAGCTTTTCATTGCCCTCGACAAATTGGCTGTGAAGAAAATCCCCATGCTTGCTGAATACTCCCCTGAAGTCCCGATAGAATGCCTGGAAGAACTTTGCCTACGAAAGTCGACCAGCCTCCACCGTCTCTCTTGCGCATACATGTACCTTTCTGCACGCTACTCGCAATCGCGTCCGGGATGGTCAGTCCTGTCAGCCCAGTTCACGGAAGACAGTTTTCCCCTTCGTTATTATGCCCAATGCCCACGCCTTCAGCAACTCAAAGACCGCATTGAACAAGAAAGGATGGTCGCGGTTGCTATGGACACTGATCTTCCAGGCAGTCATGACGAACATCAAAAGCAACAAACACAATCAACTAAGGAGGATGTTAAACTCTCCCAATCATTATTCCCCATCTGGCCATTGTATGCAAAAATTGTTGTGTTTGAGCTGCATTGCCCAGGATGCATTCGTATCTGGCGTTCTGCGGTCGCCAGAGTTCACAATCAAATTGACTTTTCGCGGACCGAGATGGACGAGAAGTTTCACTTACTACTTGCCCATGTCCCAGGATTACAGCCTTACTATGTGGAACGCCAAGGGCCCCCACTACATATTCAGATACGTGTCACCAGCATGATGGCTTACGTCCTTGAACAATCCCGTATCAATCCCGATGGTACACAGGAAGACACCCTCAGGACATGGCGACCATCGAGTATACCCCACCCAGGGTACGGCTTTTCATCTGGTTCACGTTCCCCCAAAAAATATGTGAATTCCACCTCTCACACCTCCAACGATGTCTTGGCTGCGCAAGCAGACTGTCCTGCCGGTCTCTCCCTCCATGAATTTATCACGTTTGCGCACCTACGAAGCGGTAGCTCACTGCAATGGCTCAACATCCTGCATGGATTGCACAGTAGAACCCTCAACCTTCACCATCCTGATGTCCATTCCCTCCTTTCCCATGCAATCTTCCAAGTCGGGCCACTCGATTTGAACACAGGGATGTGGATTTGGCATCAGGAACTTCAGGACACGTCCTTTTGCAATCCCCTCCTAGACGAACTCAGTAATTTGTTCGCAGATAGAGTTGGCTTGGTCGACGGGGTATTAATGAGTTCCATTTCCCTTTTGCTTGCTCGCGTGCTCGCGTCAAGTCCTAGCGGAGACGTTTCGGAGCAAGCTATCTTGCTTCTTCAACGGATACGCAGTAAGACATTCAGCTGGGTGCAAGAGCTATCGTACGACCTGGTGATGGCACCCGCACCTCCCTACAGTTGGGTGCCTGTCTTCCTGTACATGGCTGCTGCCTGTCGAAGCACCTTCGACGTTGATCATACTACTCTTCGCAAGCTTTGCCGCTCCGCGGAGGATATCGATGCTCTACTTTATTGCACTTTTGTACAGGGACTTTCTCCAAATTGTATGTCCAATTGCTTACGTTCATGTACCACCCGAGCACTTATTTACCTCCAACTCAGATGTGAGCAGTTCAGAAGCACTCCTTAGACGAGATGGTCATCTCTCTCCTACCTTTGAGGAGACCTTAAGGGACACAATCCTTGCTGATCCATCAGACTATGGTATTGACCTTGCAGTTTCCAGGGTTTTCATGAGCTATTGGCCAGGTGTAGACAAATGGGAACCTTTGCGATATCCGGATTACCATTGGCTCACTTGTAAAACAAAACCACTTGGGGATAAACCTACACAGGCAGTGCATGTAAATCTGCTTGATGGGTCTATTCGGGTGAATGGTAAATCATTTGGTAGTTTGTTGGACTCGGATCTTTACTCTCTTCATATTGGTAATGTGAGTGTGTTTGAATCTGGATATCAAAAAGTGTCCCTGATTATCATCTGCAGCACAGGTTCTCAGTTGCATCATCCGATCTTCCAGGCATGGATTTCACACTCCCTTCGACATTAAAATACAAAGTAAGTGTGTAAACACTAACATGATTATGATTCTTCAAACCAATTTAGGTACACTTTTCACTGCAAGATGACAAGGTAGTGGTTCGGACTGGCAGTAGTCGAACAGATATGTTCGAGTTGATCCCTCGTGAAAAACTTAGACAAGACCTCCCACCGGCCCTTCTTGATGGCCATCTACATTGGCTCAATCTGTCCACATCAACCATCGAGATAAGCGAAATTTTCAAGCAGCCTTTTGAGGAATCCCCAGAGAACTGGAGGATTGATTGTACACCTGGATGTTACTGTTTGTACAAGGGCCATGAAACCATGGTGGACATCCGTAGCCCCACTTGGGCAATGATTTCCAAGTGCTTTGATTGTCTCGATGTCGGCGAAAGAGATATTATGATCTCCACATCCAAGTCTCCTGTTACCTCTGGCCAATTTCCATTGGTGCATCAGTTGTCTGTTGCTCTGCCTCGCTATGGCCTATCATTTTTTATCAATGAAGACGAAGAACTCGAGTCCCGTGACTTCAAGGACATGGTTTATGACGAAAATCAGTGCATTGGGACGTTATTTGGTCTAGAACATATCCTTGTCCTTCGGCCAAAAGCCCACCTCTCAGGGCTCCCCACTCCAGAGGCATTAATCCACAGACGTGTCCTTGCAGTGGATGACATTCCTAAAAAATGGCGAACCAATGACAGTGTCAACAGATCACATTTTTCATATTGTACCTATGTTGTCGACACCGAGCTCGGCTGTTTATTGGGGAATGGCAGCTTGGAGAGCATGCAACTTCTCGCCTATCTGCATGCCTCTACTGCATGCCATTGTCCTGACCCACTGACGGGCCAGATGGGTACCCAGATGGGGTTGCATCTCTTGCAGTCGGCAGCCTGTCGATCAACTATGCAGTCTATGCTATGCAGAGCTCCTGGCACCATCTGGAGCTCAACGGGGCATCCTCAAATCAACATCGTAAGCGAGGAAATCGAGCGCCGTAGACATCCGAGCGACCAGAACTTTGCCGAACCAACCCCCAAGTCAACAGACAAGCGCGCTGCACAACGAGCCATGTACCTTTTCCCATCGAACATTACTGCGCCAATTCCAGTGGAAAATGCCAAGGACACGGAGTACCCGATCCCAGGATTTGGTCCGCAACAGAAGGATGCCATTTTTACTATGGCGGCTGCTGTGCTCCATTGGTCTGTTGGCAAGCCGAACACGGACACTCTATTGAACTGGGCAGACTTATTGAATGGCGTTCACACGCAAGTAGTCAAAGATTCGCCATTTTCACCACTGCTTGACAAATCAGGAATATGGTTGGATCGTAATTTCGTGCAGAAGTTGATCATCAAAGTACGTGGCATACTGGTGAAGGAAGAAATACCTCGGTGGATCCAGTTATCGTTCCTACTTCCTACAGTTCTGTATGGTTCCCTCGGACGATACCATCAGGCCGCTATCCTTTCACTTCTGGTCGCACTCGTGGGCGATTCATTGGTCCCTGCTGACTGCAATATTTCGGATGGATACCGTCCCACTAAGGAAATCTTACAGGATTATATTCATAAATTTTTCCTCAAGAAGGACGACTTGCACCGCTTGTTCCACGACTCGGCTCAGGCTACCACAGCGGATACTGCCATGCTACAACTAGTAACACACTTACATCAGGGCACAGACAACTTGCAGTGGCTCCGTGACCTGCCAACGGCTATCACAGATGCTGCGGGAGAACGCTTGCGAATGCTTAAGGACCACCTGCAGTTGTCCTGCGATCAAGCTGCCATGGATGCTGCCATAGAGTGCTTGCTCAAAGAATGGCCATGTAACACAGTTCCAACAATCCCATTGGACCCTGATCGCTGGGATGTGCCAGGCTTGACTGCCAGCCTTCAACGACTGTTCTCTAGCTACCACCGCAACTGGTCCCTCAAGGAACATCTTACACACATTCTCACCAAGCCTGCATCACCCACCCTTCCACTCCATATCACACCTGTACATTATACTTCCACTGAGTGTACGGAGTGGCAGGTCACCCTTGGCGAGTTACTTTCCAACCGTCCAACCCCACAATTACCACTGCGCAGCACTCTGACACGACTCGGAGACTGCCAAGGAGGCAACTCAGCACCTACAACATCAAATAATATCCCCGTGCTGGATCGACTGTTCTCCTCCATTCAGACTAGTTCTGCATTCCAACGAGACTATGTTGCCCGCCTCGAGGTGAGTGCAGGCATGTGCAAGGAATCTCAAACAACTTCTGGAGTGTCAATGAAAGATCGCCTCGCCGTACTACAGAAACACTATACAGAATGCAGGATCAACTACATGGATGCTTTGGATAGGCTAAAGCATGGTCTGGGTCCAATTACAGATCATGAACGAATGCTAGAACAGTTCAACCATTGGCCACCGATCACAGCAGACTTGCTTTTGCGATGCCTTGCAGCTGCCTCTCCTATTGACCTCCCACGACAATGGAAGAAGTGTTTGATATCCTTCGCTCTGCTACTCCTGGAGCTCCAGCGCGCTCGGAGATTACTTCAATTTGCTTTGGATGGTCTGGAGGATGAGTTTTTGAAAGAATTTGGGAACGAGCAATGCGACGGATGGAATCCCGAAGAGTACCCAGATTGGTTATTAATTCAGGTGTGTTTCTATTGTTGAGTAGTCATATCTGTTCATCCTGTCTCTTCAGGTTCAGGGGAACTTTCTTGTGCGTCGCGCCCAAGCAGAGACTGCAATGGAGATGATATATCCGAAATCTGGGAATAATACCGTGATGCAGGTCAACATCGGCGAAGGGAAATCGTCCGTCATCATTCCAATCACCGCTGTTGCTCTCGCCGACGGTAAAAGACTTGTTCGTGTCATCGTTCCGAAGGCACTCACGGTTCAGATGTTCGAATTGCTCGTTGCTCGACTCGGTGGGCTCACTAACAGACCTATATATCACATGCCCTTCTCTCGTGCCGAGAAGAAGTCTCTGAAGGTCGGAGTTTTGCACAAGTTTCTGTCTCAATGCATATCCGAACGTGGGATTCTGCTCATCCAGCCAGAGCATGCTGTGTCACTGAAGTTGGCATGCATCGAAGAACAGATAAATGCTGGCAAATATATGAGCGACCTGTTAACAAAACCAATTCAAAAATCTGTTTACAAGCATATAAAGAATGCTCTGTCGCTCCAATCAGTGCGTTCGAGCACTCTTCGGCCACTACTGATTTAGCTGATCAAGTATTCAACCATCAGTTTCCGAAAGACGGCCTGGTTGGTAGAATATTTCAATGGCTGAGCCTGCCTGCCGAGCAGCTGAGGACAAGAGACATCTCTTGGACAGACCACCATGGCGAGCAAAGTGGGATTACTCATTCTGAAGTAGATGGAGCGTCCGAGTGGGCAAACCTTCAAATGTGGATTCAAACTCATGCTCGAGATATCCTCGACGAGAGCGACGAGGTCCTTCATTCACGCTTTCAATTGGTTTACACGGTGGGTCTCAAGCAGCGTTTGGATGGATATCCCGATAGATGGACGATCACTCAGCGGGTTCTTCAACTCGCAAAGGTGCATATTCAAACACTCTGCAGAAATCATCCCAACTCTGTCGAACATGAAAGCGGCCCACCTGGATCGTTTCCACGCATTCGGATTGTGCAGACCTCCAACGTCGGTCGGTACTTAATATCAATGATCGTGGAGGACATCATGGCTGGGATGCTACCCGATTGTGACTTTCGATACGTTTCTCCAGAGCTGCGTGACGCAATTCGCAGTTTCATATCCGATGAGGATGCTCCCCAAGTTGCCGATACAGTGAAGAGGGTGGAGAAGTGCTGTAAGGACGCCGAGCAGAGTTATCCTGGATTGCGGAACAGACTTCTACTGCTACGTGGTTTGCTGTCCTCGAAAGTCCTCTTGTTCGCTCTTACAGAGTGGAGATGGCGCGTTGATTACGGCCTTCTGCCACGACCAGGATATCCCCATCATTCTCCTGCTGAATCAGAATCATCGATTGCTATACCCTATCGCGCGAAGGATACACCAGCACCTGGCAACATCCAGTTTGGTCATCCAGACATTGCCATCATTCTCACTTGCCTATCTTATTACTATTCTGGTCTCACCGAGGAGCAACTGAGAGTCGCATTCCAAATCCTACTAGACCAGGATGACCCATACAAAGAATACGCCACTTGGATCGAAGAATATGATGGCGGGCTATTGCCAGACTCGCTTCAGAGGCTCACCGAGGTCAACCTCAATTCATCAGAACAATGGGACAGGGTCGTGTTCCCCCTTTTCTCTTTGAATCAAGCAACTATAAACTTCTACCTCGCACGGGTGGTTTTCCCAGCGGAGGCGACAGAATTCCCTTTGAAAATTTGTGGATCCAATTGGGATATAGCAGAGAAGCGGGAGAATCTTGTGACTGGTGAGCAGAGAGTTCGTCAGGAGTTCAATTTAATCGCTAAGAAAAGGGCATCAGGTTTTTCTGGGACAAACGACGGGTGTTTACTGCTACCCATGTCTGTCACACATTACGACGTCGACCATCAACGAGGGACGAATGCTAGAGTTCTCGCGCATCTTCTTCGACCAGAAAATGATTTTTATATGATGACTCACCAGAATGGCGAGCAGCCGACCACACTCGAATTTCTTGAATTGATAGCCACACAAACCCCCGAAATTCGTGTTTTGTTGGATGTCGGGGCACAGATCCTTGATTCATCTAATACCCAAGTGGCTATGGCATGGCTCAACATCGTCCGCACTGCTGTTGGGGCTGTCTATTTCGATGACTCGGAGTATGGTGAACTGATGGTACTCGAACGAAATAGTGGTGCCCTTGGTCGGCGGTTGTCTTTGTCTCCGCTTTCACAGCGGTTAGACTCTTGTGTCGTCTATCTGGATCATGCACATACGAGAGGCACCGACCTCAAGCTCCCTATCGGGTCACGAGGAGCCGTTACACTGGGCCCAAAGGTAACCAAAGATGCTCTGGTACAAGGTTTGTTTGATGTCTCATTCGAGTTCCATAAAGCTAAAGTTCACACTTACTCTTTACAGGCTGCATGCGAATGCGCAAACTGGGCCGAGGGCACTCAGTCATGTTTTTTGCACCGCCTGGGGTTGACCAGAGCATTCGTGTGGTGACAGGAAAAAAAGACCAGACTACCCGAGTCACCACTGCTGATGTTTTGTGCTGGGCAATCCAAGAAACCTGTAACGACATTCAACAACGTGCTCCTTACTGGGCACAGCAGGGTTTAGATCATAAAAGAAGATATGATTCTTGGATCAAATTCTGTCAAGATAACACAGCATCAGAGCAGCTGTTCGATGCATGGCTCCAGCCAGACAGGAAATCGCTAACAGACTTGTATGCGCCCCGCGAAATCGGGAGTGTCAAGACCCGTGATTTGTCGGCAGTTCCGGGGATGCAACAACGTTGCAAAGACCTTGGGGTTTTATCACTCCCACTCGGGCAGTTGGAAGAAGAACAAGAACGGGAGGTAAACCGAGAGCGGGAGCGCGAACGACAAGCAGAGCTACCTCCACCAGCTAGACCAGCAAAACATTCCCTTCACCCAGACGTCGTAGCTTTCGTGAGGACTGGCGTTATCCCCCCTTTACACCCTGGCAGCGCATTCCTTCCCGTCTTTACAACGCTCGAAAACAATTCTACGGTTACTTGGGAAGCAGGTGTTTGGAGCTCATCTATCTTGGCGACAGTGGATTTCAGCATAACGATCGAGCTAGGGTCTACCAAAGGGACCATGGACCAATATCTCCGACCTGTCCAATGGATCCTCTCTGGCAGAACGGATCACGATCCCGTACTCGTCCTGCTGAGCCAGTTCGAAGCCGATCGTCTGATGCCAGACATCAGGGTGAGCAAGCACGTCCATCTTCATCTATATGCGCCCCGCACGTTACAATCCATGAAACCATCCGACGATCTCAGATTTTATTCTATCCCACCCCTTCCATCTGACTGGACTCCGCCCTGGGATCTCATTGATCAGTTGAATGTATTTGCCGGACAGCTCTACCTCAGAGACTACCAATCGTACCTCAGGCTGTGTCGTTTCCTCGATGTGCCTACGAAGGAGTCACGAAGCGATACAGTAAAAACTCGGCGGAATTTGTTCTACGTTCCAGGAAGCTTTGAGGAGACGGAAATCACGTTTTCGGATTCACCACTACCGTACGTGATGGCGCTGCTTGCCATTCGAAATGGAGGGCGACCATTCGACCAGTCGCACATGGGCAAGATTCTTCAGGGCCAACTTCTAACGGAGAAAGACTTTGAGGGGAAAACGTCCGGTGCATCTAGTTATAATTCTAGCTTACTATATAATGAGCAGTCTGGGTCACCCTGTGACGGCTCTTCCCGCTACTGACAACTCACGATCATCTCTCTTAGTCCATTTCATTCTCGTCATATAATTTGTTCGCGTTAGATAAAAGCCGTTTTGTCTCGCCCTACTGTATTAAATTTATCTTGCCTTCCAGTCTTGATGCCTTTGGTGGGTGACAGTTGAGTGACGTGACTGGGTCACAGTCCGTCCTGGCTTCTCCGCTTGACAATCGTACGCACCACAGCTAGTGGTCTGTGGAGCACGGAGTTCAAAGCGCTCTAAGTTCAGGTGCGTCCCCGTTATATTTCCAGTGTCAAGTTAGCTTTTTGGTTCCAGCAACCATGCCGGATAGCTCGGTCTTGGAGGACGGCCACAACAGGTACGTTGCTCACAGCATTCTTCAAGCATTCTCTGTTCCAATTTGGTTTTGACCAGCCCTTAGATTTTGGACTCGGATTGCCTGCTCCAGGCCCACGACATCATCGAACTGTTCGAAATGGTATAGCGGTTGGATGTGAGAAAGGAACCAGTGAGAGTTCACTTCAGGTCCGGATGGCCGGTGATCTCACTGTACTGTTATTTGGTCAATCTGACCACGTAGTCGGAGGGGTGCGCAACCCTGATGACCTCTTTCTGTCTCTCCAGAATGGTGTCATGATCACCCTGACCACCCTGCTCATCCCAACCACCGTGGGCACGCCCTTGCTGAGGCCTACCGTATGCTGTTGTCTCGAAATCGCATTTTCGGGAACCAGGGACGTGATTTCGATACACTGGTATGCTGTTGATCTCACTTCTCATAGTCATCCTAGTGAGCATATTCCTGCCTTACTCCGACTCTGCATGCTGTCGCCATTCGTGCTATGCCACCCCTCCTATTCCACAATGAGACGCCAAAGTATTTACGCAATTAGTCTAACTGATGCTTCGACTTTCCATTCGCGATAGGGTAGCTACATGTGGTCATTACATTTGTCCGAAACATGTTCGATGAGTGCGTGTCCATATCTTTACCCGCTTATGGATTCTACGTGTCTCTTATTGCGTGATACCGTATACGCGGATGGACCGATTTTGCTCAATTGCAGCAGATCGCAGTTTCTGCTAGCTCGCTCGTCGACTCGGATGAATCACGTGAGGCACTACCCATCCAGGTTCCACTACGCCTTCGACACCGAAACGGCGCAATGGCACGCAAAGCACGAAGGGTGCAGGACGCACCAAGCGACGACGATGGTGCCCCGGAAGTTGTATCCCATTCCGCATCCAAAGCTTACGCGAAACGCAGTCAGAAAGCCTTACGAAATTTTGAGGCGGAAGAAAAGGCACGCAAAAAAGCGCGCAATCGGGAAAAGGATCAAAAGTTGAAAGAACGGGCGAGCGCAACAAAAGGTGGAAAGATGGGAGAAAAGCTGAGGGGGATCCAGTTTGATGTAGATCAGGGTGGGGAGGACGAGGGAGAGAGTAGTGACGGAGGGGATGATGTGGTGGCCAGGATGCTAAGAGCCATGAAGGATGCGGAGAACGAGGTGGAGAGCGATGAGGAAGATGATGAATTCAGGGAGCTTGGGCGAGGAACAAATCTGGACGACGGCATGGCGTCGGGCTCAGAGTCATCACTTGTGCAAGATGAAGACGACGAAGACGACGAAATATCATTAGGAGGAAATGAGTCAATGGATCCGGAGGTTTCTACCGACGAGCAAGGAATGGATGATGACGAGGGGACTACTTTACTCCAAGCGAGTGCCACCCACAAGCCTAGTAGGAAATCCAACTATCTCGCGGACGACCTGTTTGCAGCTGCCTTTGCATCTCAAAATACGAAATCAGTGCCCGAGAAAAAATCGGAATCGGACCAACGGCAAACAGTGAAGAAACGACGGAGAAGGTTCTCAGCGCATTCAAAGGACCTAGTGATTGGGTGCGTCATGTTCCCCCAGGTGCGGTTCATCTCTCACTCTAGGTCCAGTGGGCGTACCATCCGCACATTACCCCGGCCCTCGGATCCACGATCACAAGCCACAGCACGAAGTGTTCCATCTGCCCGCGCGCGTAGATTTGTAGACCAAAACTTGGCCATGAAGGGCAAGCAAGCACTAGCCAAGGCGAAGAAAAAAGGTTGGGAGAGACGACCAGGTAAATCAAACATTCTACCCCTTCTGCGCTGCATAACACGGTACTTCCTAGCAAATGTGGGGGTCATGAAACATCAGGGAGCTCCACATGGATTTGCACGTAGTACACGGTAGAGGGATCAGATATCACATCCTTCATCGTTTAGCTATGTCAGTCGGATCTTAGATTCCAAACGGAGATGGATGTCCTGACATTGCAGACGCTAAAGATACTTTTGCAATCAACGACCCTACCGTCAAGCCAACTTTTGGTTCTTTGGGATTGTCTTGCCAAAGTAATACCTTTGTCGTCCGATACCAGCAAACCAAGCCAGCCTGACAGTCGTCAACCCATAAACACCGCCTGGATAGAGGACTCTCACCTCATGATGAGAAGAAAGATAACAAATGTGATGTTCCCGTGAGTCATTGAGTTCCACGACCCAAATGAATACTGCAAATCTTTCGGGAGGCTAACCCACGAAATTATGATACTGTATTCTCATGAGCGTAATTGCGAATACGCAGTATACACAAACAACCCACTGTGTGACCTGGTGGTATTGTGGTCAGCGTGAATAAACCTTGCATGATAATAGATGCTCACATCTGCCAAGGCAAGCGCAGTCATACTTGCACCTAGAATACGTTCTTGAGCCTCAGGATTGTTGGGCAGCGTGTCCCGAATCGCCCGAAAGACGAACGAGGAGATCAGCCCCAGTAACATGTAGCCTGTAGGGGTGCAACCAATTATCGAGTAGCTCTGAGGTCACAGAGTGCCCGACGTGCAATTGCCAAGCTGCCATATCGCCATCGTTGTCCTCGTATCCAGGTTCTCAGACGGAACTCCTCCAGGGATGAGCTGTGCGTGGAACCATTCTGCTCCAGGGAAGAACCACGCCAGGAAGGCAGGGGAGATTGTTGACACTATCTCGACACGTCAGTTATGGCAAGCGGCGTAGGCCGAGGAGAAGCTAACGGGGTTCGAAATAGAGAAACAGGGCTTGATAGAAACCAGGAAGCGCAGGAAAATTGCGAGGCATGATGTTTCCGTCGTTGCGCCAACGATTCCGTGATGAGAAATGGCGGGCTGAGTAGAATCACGGCAGGGTTTGATTACCCGCAA
>JBBPTU010001144.1:0-14413 GCA_038094295.1 Tylopilus aff. beelii | reverse complement strand
CGTCACCGGCACCTTTGCTGTCCTTTTCTACCCTTTTGCGCTTTCCACCCAATGGCTTCGAATCCGAAGTATGGGAGTCCTTCACCTCGCTATCATTCTTAGAACTCTTCTTCGTCTTTTTGCGATCACTGCTAGCGACCGCGACATCTCCGTCTCCCGTACCTTCGATTTCTCTCTTCCGCTTCTTCGACTTTTTCTCGGAATCCCCGTTCTGCACCGGCTGTGCGCTTTGGGACTCTGCTAGTGGCGCAGAGAGTTCAGCTGATGCCTTATCGGATTTCCGTTTCTTCTCCTTTTTCTTTCCATCCTTCGATTCCTTATTCTCTCCACGCGTTTTTGAATCGACCTTTGGAGGGTCCGCGTCAGAAGCTGCATCGCTCGACTTTTTCTTCCTCTTTTCCTTGACGCTGATAGCTTTCTCTTGCCCGCCAGCCTCTACTTTCGAACCGACTCCGACAGGCATCTCCTCGCATTTCTCGCTCTGGTCCTTTGGCCGCGCATCCACATCTATAGTGGCTTCGCCAGTAGAATGATCGCCCTTGGATTTTCTCTTTTTCTTCTTCTCCTTCAAGTTATCGCTCTTCACCTGCTCGTCAACAGGCGCCTTCCCGTGTTTCTCGTTCTGGTCCTCGGGCTCCGCGTTCACGTCCATAGTAGCCTCGCCATCAAAATGATCGCCCTTGGATTTTCTCTTTTTTTTCTTCTCTTTCAAGCCATCGCTCTTCACCCGCTCATCATGATCAACACCCATGTTCGATTGCTGGGCCGCATCGGTTTTCTCGCCTTCGGCTTCCTTTTTCTTCTTCTTGTCCTTCTTAGTGGCTCCCGATGCATTTTCAGGTGGTGGCGGAGGTGGTACCGGAGCATTCTCCACAGCGGTAGATACATTGATCTATCGTTTACACTCAGTGACCCCCACTTTGCACATATATCACCACCTACCCCGGCTTCTTTGCTGGACCGTTTTGGTTCAGACTTCGACTTTTTATGCTTATTCTTCTTCTCTTCGGGTTGCTCTTGGGACGCGCCGGCTCTACTTTCTTCGTTTTTCGTGACTGACGATGCTAGTTGGACATCCGAACTCGGTAGTGGTGCGGGCGCAGTTGCATCCACGGCAGTGTTTTGGCTTTTCGATTTCGGGGGGGTGTCCTCGATGGGCGTGGTCACAGGAGACATCCGTTGGGTGGTACCAAGAGGCGTTCCATTGGCGCCCGTGCCTTCGTTGCGCAGCTGTCCTCTGCTCTGGTACCCACCTCGACCTCGGACGCCCCTCCCTCTACCCCGGGAACCTCCCCAACCACCCCTCGCGCTTCCATTGCTGTCGCCGTTTTCTCGACCCTAGGCGACGTCAGATGTCATATGAGAGCTCGCCGTGGAAGGCACCACGTTTCGTGGATCGAGTGTACGTACGTTCTTGGGTCCTTTATACATGCTCTTTTCGTACTTTTCCGCTTCGGTGATACACGACGTATGCAATTTGTACTCGGCTGGGGTGTTGAATGTGACAGAGCAGTCGATACAGTCAAAGCTAGCGTGACAGCGACCGTGGTGTTGGTCTAGCTTGGGTTTCCTGACCACGTCACCGCAGGCTGTTGACGAGAGGTGTCAGAGGTGGGGTACGAGCGTCAACGAAGGTGATACAAACAGTGACATCTAGAGTAGACATGCGCACGATCGCAAAGTATATTCAAAACGATGGTATCGTATGTGGACAGTGGATAGAGATTGGCACGTACTGGAAAGAAACCATTTGCTAGTGCTTTCGATACAGTACAGGCCTTGGGTATGTCCTATATGAAAGAGTTCGGTGTATAGGAAAGCTCACCTCGAAGCCTGGATTGATCGGGGGAGTGTTTGCAAAAATTGATATCGCACCTGCGACGCGAGTAAACGATCATGTCACGTGACATATGTGTGATCTCTTCCTTGGACAGGCACAAGCAAGCTTAGGTGCGGTCTTAGAGGTCTTTATTGAAATACAGTACCAGGAACCCTCGACTAGTGATAATGAAGGCGGTATCAAGTAAAGTCCCATCAACAATTGCGTACAGTCATCCGGCAGCAATACATTGCACAGATATTCTTATCGATACACCCCAGCCCCGGCGTCTTCATCATGCACAAAAGTCACCATGAAGACGACAACCTCGCAACCAGAAAAACAAAGTCCGCATCAACCCACAAACTTTAAAGAAGTGGACGGCATGCCAGTCATGCAGAACAATGGACTGCGCCGTTATTTCGCGGCTTTCCATCTCGAACACGAGCAAGTCTGGTCGAAGGCCGAAGATATTTCCATCGGAGCGACGTCATGGCATGGCGGTTGAAGCAAGTTCCTCGTGCGTAAAGTGAACAATGTCTTCACTAGAAGGACGGGATTGAGACGGATCGACGATAGACCAACACCGTTGGATGAATATCCAGCAACGCTCCGTAACTAACGCGCTGCTATTCGGTCGCTTTGGCGTCATGCCTCTGGAAACTGCGTGGACGACTTGTGCCTCGCGAGTGTAGTAATGGTAAGGCACCTTCCCTGTCAGAATCTATCCATCGTTCCGTATAGCTGAGCATGCATGCCAGAAGAGAACCACAAACCTGTAACATCACACCGCCGAACGAGTATACGTCGCTGTGCTTCGTTGGAGTAAGGGCCGGAGGTTCTGCTTCGTCCTCGGATATCTGAAGGTCAAGTAATTCCGGGGCTGTCCAGCGTAGCGTCCCCCTTTCGTGGACCGAAGTAGCAAACGTAGGTCCACCAAGTTCAGTCAGCAATGTTGATAGGCCAAAGTCAGAGATGTACGCTCTCTTGTCCTTGCAGACGAGTACATTTGACTGGAAATAAGATGGAACATTAATGCAGAAACGCGATCAATGAAGGGGTGTAATACGACATACACCAGATAGGTCGCCGTGGATGACAGAACATGAATGTACTAACCAGGAACTTCAGTCCATATCATGCAGCAAAGATGGATACGCTCACGATATTGCAATCCGGAAGCGGCGTCACAGAGCTACGAGTCCTAATTTCAGTTGCTCTTTGCTATTGAAACTTAGGTGCCTACCAGAGTAAGGATCTCGATAGCCGAGAGCGCTTCGTAATACTCCTCCAGAAAACTTGTCAGTGACCCGTTTTCTACCCAGGGGCAAACCATAGCTGGAAATCGGCCAAACCCCGCCGTAGTCCCAAGAAGTGGAAGAACGTGAGCGTGCTTTAGGGATAACCATACTTTGATCTCCCGACGGAGGCGCTGCAAATTGTGATGTCAGCGACGTCAAAAGTACGCCGACATGATGGGCCTAGGAAGACCACATACCTTCTGTTTCTTGAAGAAGCTGCCATCTTCTGCGGAATAAGTTCTGATGGCTTTGATTGCGACCTAGGTTCATGAGTATTTGTCTCGATCGCCATCACGGACCACGTACCCTAATGGATTCCCAGTGTGTCTGGAGCATTCCCTTATAGATGTCTGCGAATCCACCGGATGCGACGGGGTCACGACCATCTCGCATAACATCGCTAGTGAGGTCATTTGGAAAATAACTTCCAGTCCGTGAGTTCACAAACACCGTGCTATCTTCTGGACTGCTCACTCGTCGAAATTCGATGTCCTTCCAGACGATAGATCCTGTAAGGCCGTGGATGCCATTGAATTGACGAGTGTGTCGAGACGGTCGAGACGATTGTTAGCGACAGTAATTGCCTTTGGAAAACATCGTTAAATCGAGCATACATCGAGTATTAGACCACGTACCATGCTTCCTGTGATGGAACTAGTCATATTCTTTATACCATACGTTAGTCATATTTACGAAGGGTTCTCCGTACAAAGCACTCACGTCTTCAACATAACGCAAAGGCAAGATATCAGTTAGGCTCAAAATGGTGATTATTTTGCCTCCGCCAGTCACAAGATCGTAATCTGGTGAAATAGTAAGGGAGTGGATGGTATGGGGATATGCGATGACATGTCCAATCTGCTTGTGCGCGATGGTATCCCAGAAAAAGACATAGGAGGTCGTGCAGATTACGATGAACTTTCCGTTGCTTGCTACGATCATGCACTTCGTATCGGTGCTCCCGCCGGTACGAAGGGGGTTGTGAGAACGCATGGTGCTTGTGGATAGATCGAAAGATTTGATACAGCCATCGGAGGATAAAGCAAGGAGAAGCATGCCGTCGAGAGACCAGGCGAGAGATTGGTTCTGGTATGCATTGACTCTGATAGGGATATCGATGAGGAGACACCCATCTCGACTATTGTAGATGCGGATGTCCATCCACCAAGTCGCGGTAGCAAGGAGGTCTCCATTCGGAGAGAACTTGACTCCAGCCAGAATGTTGTCGTGTTCCAAGGGGTAAAACAGTCGCTGAAAAGACGAAATGGACCAAACGCAGACCGTCTTGTCATCCGAGCCACTGGCAATGCTTGTCATGTCTGGAGATACATCAACGGCACGCACCCAACCGCTATGTCCTCGGAGCTCGGTGACTCTCTGGCGGAGCTCCACATCCCACAAGACCACCGAATTATTTCCCGTTCCTGCAACGACCAACTTCCCGTCCCAAGACGTCGCAATATTGAGAATAGTCGTATTTCCTGCGTCCATGGCCGGCCCCACCTCTTGACCGTCTTCCGCCCGCCAAACACGCACTTTGCCACCATAACCGCCGCCCACGACGTGTGGATCCCCGCCAGCAAGAAACGCGACTGAGCATACGTCCTTTGCGACATTGATCTCGATCGTTTTCGCTTTCGTTGGGCAACTTGAGACGTTGCTGAAGCCTCCTTGTAGACCGTATTCGGTCGGGCCTTAGACCGTCCTGAGGGTCAGCGTTGCATCTTCCATCGGCATTGTAGTTACGCACTCTTTGAAGTCCTAGACCACTGACAACTCGCTACCGTGGAAGACTCCATGCTGGCCGGGTATCAGCGCTTCAGCGCAGGAGAAGAACAGCGCCTCGGCCAAATCGCCTACTAGGAAGGATCCGAGTCGAGCTAACTTTGGTAATCGTACCTCGCGCTCGGCCTGGAGTCCCCGGGCCGGCGACTGGCATCGGTATAAACAGCAACCAGTTACTAGTTAGTACCACTACTTGCCACCACAACGGTCGATGCAACTGATATCAGTCGTAGTATGTCCGTCTTTTTAGTCGACCGACACACTCGGAAGGAATAAGACCACTCAGATGCATACCCGCCCAATCTCCATATGAAATTCGGGTCCACAACCTGAACGCCGATGGCGCTCAGTGATCATGATACATGTGATGCTATCTGGCCAGGAATAACCCGCGCACTTGGTATGATATCAAGTGCACACATGCACCCTCCCTCTGTTTAGTACGGGTAGTTATCAGATCTTCCTCTTGCACTTCGATCGTCCAGATTCTGCAATGCAAAGCCCTCAGTTGCACGAATTCTTATGGGAATGGTCAAGTCCACTCGTGGTGTTCTACGCCTAACACCAAAAAACACTGGTAAATCGGTCGATACCGATATCTGACATCCAAAGTAAAAAGCTTCCCAGCGATGTTGTCACTAGAGAAAGATGAAAAGCATTGGTGACATACTTCTCTCAGTTTTGTAACCGGGAGTTGGCGAGCTGCGCGTAGAGTTCTTCGACAGTCTTTTCAAGGGCCGCAATTTTGCGTTCTATTGGGCTTAAATGTCAGCGAAACGCAGGCTGCAGCTACGAGAACATACTAGAATTCTCGTCCTTTTCAACGTGAGACTTGATAGTTTTCTTTAGGTGCTTTACCTGTTGATTGGTTGCCCGTTGCAAACTGGCAAGCCCCTGGTGAAGTCCTTGGATAGTCATTTCGAGACGCGCAATTTTGTCGTCTAATTGGTGTGTTAGCAAGACACGAGAGAGCATACTCATCAGCATACCCGCGCTCTGCTTTTGTGCACGAAGGGCTCCCTCGAGCTCGGCTTTTTCGGTCCGTAAGCATTGTATTAGGCGTTGTGTTTCCTGCTCGCGGGACATCTGCAGTCGATCAACAAACAAAGAATCCATTCAACACGAGTGTACCCACACTTTCATAGTACGAAGAAGGAAGCACATCACAAAGATTCCGCAGTGTAATTTTCATATCTCCGCCGACTGCAATGTTGTAGTTCTTCGAGATGGCCATGCACACGATGTCAAACGGATGGCGCACAGTAGATCCAACTCGTTTGTGCGTCGTGATGTCCCAAAACGAGACTGATGAGCCGGCAGAGGCGGCGACAATGGGGCTATTGCATATCAGGGAAATGCACCTAACATTGTTGGTGCCGTGGATGCGCCATTTCGATACTGTGACGCCAGTAGACGCCTCGATACAGTTGATGTCGCCGTCAGAAGACAGGGCAAAAACTCGCTTGCTATCGCCGGCCCAAGCAAGCGATTGATTGAAGGTCGAGCCCACGTGGAGTGGCATCTCGACGAGGCTATGACCGTCCTGACCATCGCGAATCTGGACGGAATGGGGGCCCCACGTCGCAAGAGCAATTAGACGTCCATCGGGTGAGAACTTGACCGCAACCACGTGTTTGGCAAGTGGGAAGGGACCGAGAAGCCGCTGGAGGTTCGGAAGCGACCAAACGCAAAAAGACCCGTCGTTCGAACCTGTTGCAACTCTTGTCGCATCCGGTGAGACGTCCAATGCGTACACATAGCTGTCGTGACCGCTTATCTCCTTTGCCTTCGAGTAGCGCTCCGCATCCCATACGGTTACCCGGCGAAACCCCGTCCCGCTGACGATCCACTTTCTGTCTCCAGACACCACGAGGCCGCCAATAATACTTCCGGCGTCCATCGGTGTTCCAACCTCTGCGCCATCTTGCACCCGCCAGCGTCGAATTTTCCCTTTCTGGCCGCTGCTCACAATGTGCTCGCCATCGTCGAGGAACGCAACCGACCATATATTGCCATGACTGTCAATTTCCGTCGTTTTTGCATCTTTTCCGCCGATGGAGGAACGACAGCCGGAGTACGTCAATACTGCGTTTTTCCAACGTCTTTGCAGAACAAAAACGCACCATCCCTATTCCAACCTATTTTCGAAAGCATCTTGAAGTGCGTATTAGATTGAAAAAGAAGGGCCACACATTGGCGCCCTCATCCTCGCTTGGTCTGCACGTGTCCTCCATCAGCTCGCACCCACAAACTCTCCACAGCCGCACACCCAGTAGAGATCCGTGAATATTTGACACATCATGATGCATGATACTTGGCCCGCAACCATTATGGCACCTCTCTATGTTTCCGTTGTCATTCATAGTTTTTCGATGCAGAAAGTCGCTCTGAAAGTTGCTGGAAACGCGGGAGCGGCGGTGTAAAGGATCAAGCATAAGCTTAGTCATAAGCGGCTCGCCGTTTCAAGTTCCTACGCTACTTCTTGCCTGGATCCGCCGTTAGCGCATGGAGTCAGCTGTAACACAGAACTGTGTATTTCCTCACGAGACCTAGTAGGATCAAGGACTACGAGTTCCTAGTTAGTAATCGAACCTTTCGTAACAGATACATTCAAGTTAATCTTCTCTACTAGTACTCGTTGGGTTCCGTCTGGTCACAGTACATAACTAGCAGGGTGCTAGTGGTCAACGAGCCTCTGAAATGAGCCTTGCGAGGTGAGCTATAGACACGAACTCATGTTTCGTCAGTTATAACTGATTGCACATATCTTTACAAGATCAATCTATGGGCCGTCTTGTATGCTGTATGTAGACAGCCCCGGAATCAAGCTTGACGATATGGGGATTCATCAAAGACAGCCTGGACCGAATTCCTAAGCACGCCAGTGGCCCCAGACTCAATACAGCACGGTAATAGATTCCAGTCATTATTCTAGAAGGTTCGCTTCGCATACTAAATGATCCGACTCAAACTTTGACAGAACTAAGGCAAGGAGCATAACGCCACGGCGATATTCTGACGAACCGGATGCCTTACGGTCCTACGACATGTAACCGGAGCACACCATCAATACAGTGTAAGTTAGGCGTCGTGCCAAAACGATGGCTATTTGAATTTGTCCTTGAGCATAACAGAAGCATCTGAGTAGGTCCCACTAGCACTGGGTTATAATTTGATATCGAATCCATCTGCCATGCTTGCACCAAGGCCCACCCGAGAATCATAAAACGTAGCTAATATTTTTTTCGCGACCCCACACGGTCATTCAACATCAGACGTTCCTAACGGCTATCACTGGCATCGCACACAGTATGTGTACACTCTTCTTCAAGTTCGCCGCTTCCACGAGCCTGTTACTAATGAATTGATGTGATGAAGCGGCATCGAAGCCATGGCGACAAAACGTATGTACTACAAGCGGCGCATCAATGACCCATCAGATCGAATCTATGAATCCTCTGGCTCGGATTTTTCATACATACTTTCACTTACCATGCACTGTTCCTAATCGATTAGTTTCGATCACCGGCCTTTTGATTTTAACAAGGTGTTCCGTCCGATACATCTACACCTGACCGCACTCTCATCATGTGTTACTTCTTCAGGGGATTGAACGCGATGTAAACCATAGTGCTCCTAATTTCGGTAGCATGTGGCGTGATAGAGGTTGTCTGGCGACCAGGCGGTCCATGAGACCAAATCATGTTAGCCGGTTACGCTTCTGTTCGAGAAAAAAACCTTTTCCTCGACTGTATCAATCCCCGGAGGCCGTGTCTGAGAACGCAGTGCTGTGACGAAGAGTGATATGTCACCCACAATATATCAATTGGGCTCAGCATCTTGCCTGGGTATTTGTTCATCTATGCGATGCAATGAAGTCTCAATCGATATTCCTTGCTAATATGATTGCAATGCAGAGTGAGGATATCTCTACCAGAGACGATATCTACTTGTCTTACATTCGACCAAACTCTAGGCTACGGTTTCCCGAACTTGATCACCCACGTCTCCTTGCATCCCTGCGTCCCAGGCAAGAGTCGCTTCTTCTCAAACTCCTCGTCTCGGTCAAGCCCTTTGAACGCCGTCGTCTCACCCAGCCAATCTATCCTCTTCAAACGCTTATCCTTGTCCTTTTCTTGTCTCGATTTTCCTGCCTTCTCGATCACCTCCTTCTTCACCTTTTCGTTGACCACAATCCCCCATTCAGAATCCGCGATTGGCTCCTGGAGCATCGCGTACAGAGCCTCAAAGACGGCGCTGCAGGTGACCACCGACCCAGAGGGTGCACGGATGTCGATTGTCCAAGGAAAAGCCTTCGAGATGATGCGAAGATCAGACGTGGGTTGTGCGAACGCATACTGAAGTCCGATCTGTTGGTAAGTGGAAAGAAGAATCCCGTCCCGCGGGGCTTTGCGAACATCGTAACGAATGTGTGTCGTGTCTGCCGCCAGAGCGGGGTTCAACTGAGGATACTTGGGTTCCGTGCGATCAACTGGACCCGGATGCATTACCGGGGCTGGATGCACTGCTGGACCCGAATGCACTGGCATAGGTTGAAAATGGGGAGGTATATGGGGAGGCGAGGCAACAGCTCACGGAAATGAAAACCAGAGGGTTTTTTGTGATGAGGAGCATTGGACCGAGGGGGAATATAAACGTGGGGATTGTAGGTTGTCTGGTACCAGGGGTAGTGGTTTCCGTATGGATCCATTGTATGTGTCAGTGCGTGCGCGGGAGGAGAAAGGGGTGGCAGTCGATGAGAAGATTTCGGGAGCTGCGCTTTAAAGGTACAGTCTAGGGCGCTAAGTGTGACTAATTTCCACAATCAATCATGCATCCCGGGCTTATCGCCGATAATCAAAAAAACTTGCTGTATCGTGGTAGAGTCGAAGCCTGGACGAGTCAGAAAAAGCAACGCGGTCGGTATGACACTCGGAGTCATACTGCCATGATGCCAACTCGATAGGAACTGGATTGTTATGGTAAGGGAGATTATCTGACGGGGGTCCTCGAAGTTGAACGTTGAGGGACGGGGCGCCTGAAACGTCGCACCTCGAACAACGCCGGCGCGTTAATAGTTGTGCGTGCCCGGGTCTGTGTCTGCCGATATGATTATGCTGCTGCGTACTAGTAGTAACAGCATCGCAACGTGCGGGAATCGGACCACTTCGAGATCAGGGGACTAAACCGATGCCTCCCGTTTGTCAGTCCGGCGCGTGAAAATATGAAAACAAGCGCTAGAAAAGCAAAGTGGTGAAAGTCAGGCTACAGTGGAGTTGGTCCACTGCCACCAGGCTTACTGTCGGAAATCGGGCATCGGCGATGGTTCACTAATCCGTCAAGATTTAGGCGGAGTTTCTGTAATCTATAATATAGCCGAATCACCGCTGAGTTGCCGGAACAGTTTGATTGGTTGACGGGCTCCGTCTCACCTTATTTGTTGAGGGTATGGCGCACTTGAACGTCGTGACGGTCGCGAACTGCCCAGACAGAAAACCCAATAATTTGGCACGTTTGCTTCTGGAGTGTTTCGACTTACCAAACGGGCGCTCAATGATGCCGACACAAGTGCTCATCCATCAGGCGCTTCGCCGAGATCGGCTGAGTTATCGAAATAGATTACATAAGGCTAGTGCCCCTTAGCGTAAATGAGGTCCTGTCGCAGATAGTATGACCACCCGAATAGTTCCTTTTCCTTCTGTAACCACCACCATGTCTTTCGCTTCCGCATTTCGCGCCCCAGCACGCAGAGCACTCTGCTCCGTTTCTACCAGGAGACTTGGCGCACAACTCAGCGTAGCCTCCTCCAGGGGGTTCTCTACCGAGACACCTCCACCCCCGAAACAAAATTTTGGTCTCTACGCTGGTCTAGGAGCAGCTGCATTCGGAGGTGTTGCATACTACCTCTGGTCCTCTGATTCTTTCAGCTCTCCTACTACCAAGTCTGCTACTACCCAAGTCACCAAATTCGTTCCTACTAAAGCAGACTACGAAAAGGTATGTGCCTTCGTTTACCTAATGCGACTTGTTGAACCGAATTTTGATCAGGTGTACAAACGCATCAGCGAAGTCATTGACGAGGCCGGTAGTTATGACGGTAAACACTTGTACCCTCCGCTCAACTCGCAGTCACTCACATCATCGCCAGATGGCTCTTTCGCTCCGGTTTTGCTCCGTCTTGCGTGGCATGCTTCCGGCACGTACGACAAGGATACTAAAACTGGCGGAAGGTATATTACCTTCTCTTGCTGAACACTACTGTACTTATAATTTTATTGCCAGCAACTATGCTACGATGCGATTCGCGCCCGAATCATTGCATGGCGCTAATGCCGGGCTTCACGTTGCCCGTGAACTGATGGAAAAGCTCAAAAAGGAGTTCACTTGGATTTCTTACGGTGACTTGTGGACCCTGGCGGGGGTATGTGCGGTGCAGGAGATGGGTGGCCCTAAGATTCCTTGGAGATCTGGACGTATCGACGGGTTCGCCGAGCATGTACCTCCGGATGGTCGCCTCCCCGATGCAACGCAAGGAGCACCCCACATCCGCGATGTAAGTCGCAGTTTCATTTTCAGTTCTAGAGCTTGTTGTCTGACCAGCCCCGTGGATAGATTTTCTACCGTATGGGATTCAATGACCAAGAAATTGTAGCGCTTGTCGGTGCTCATGCCGTTGGCCGTTGCCACTCTGATAGGCAGGAATACCATTTCGGCACCTACTAGCATGAGCTCATTGCGTATTTGTTAGATCCGGGTTTGAGGGTCCATGGACGTTCTCCCCCGTTTCATTCTCCAACGAATTCTTCAAGCTGTTGTTCAACGAGACGTGAGTCTTACCTGTCAGACATCCTTCCCATACGCTCAGAGATTTCTAGTTGGGTCTGGAAGAAATGGAATGGTCCCAAGCAACTGGAGGACAAGAAGACCCGATCCCTCATGATGTTGCCGTAGGTGTCCCCATGCATTCCGTAGCTATAGATCGAGGTCAAATGACTATCCTTCTTAGGACGGACTACGTTCTTGTCCAAGACAAGAGTTTCAAGAAGTGGGCCAAAGCGTACGCCGACGACGAAGAGCTGTGGTTCAAGGAGTAATTCTTTCCCCATCCCGTGCATCGCAAGCAACTTACGCATTGACCTGCTAGCTTCTCCGCTGCGTTCGCCAAGTTGCTTGAGCTTGGTGTCCCTTCCAACCAGTTCCAGAACTCGGAACCATGGACCATGGGTGACGCATGAAGGGATATCTGATATGGTCTACGCCTAGACTCACTATCGTTATGGTACAATCAGGTGCTAGATTTACTATTTCGCGAGCATATCCCTTGTTGCTTCTTTCTGGGTACAAAATTTACCTTTAGATTGACTACTATTGTTGATTTGCCGTAATCTATCTTTGCTGAGGGTGCTGCAGCTACCATGCTCTCGGTCGATTCTGCCACGAAGTGAATGAGGTCCCAACCATCTAGCGCACTCAGTATGTGGGCGGCGGCACTAGTCAACGGGAACGGGTACATCAACTGTGCCTTTTCAGTGGCGATCGATCCTGGTCAGCAGACCACGCCGCAGATCGTTGACGCATCTGGAACCCTCGATCAGGTAATGGCTGGTTCACGGGAACGAACAGTCCCACGGTCTATCTGTTGGAGCAAAACGATCTTTTCGAGTTTATCTATCCTTGGATCAGTTTTTCCATCGAGTATTCTTGCCAGGGTGACGGGGGTTCGCCAAAACGGGTCTACCAAGCGAGCGGTCCGACTCCGCTATCTTCTACAGGATGTGACAGGCGAAGAGAGGATCAGTGTTGGAGTAGATCTGAAGGTGCATTTAACGGAATAGACCGGGAAATCTCATCCTGATGCGACTGATCGATATCATTGATTGATTCGCAGTATATTTCTGAGAGGGTTTTAGGGCAGACAAATATGCCACAACAGCACACGTCCAGTAGCCCCGATCACACGCTGATGGGCCTTTCCAACACCCTCCAGCGCGACGTCTCGAGCGCTCATTCGATACACCTTGAAACCAAGTGGCCCTCTCAGATAGTATGGAGTTGGTTGTCAGGTTATTTGGCGCCCTATCACAGCGTTCCGGCGTCTTGAAATTCGCTTCCGAGGCACGCCCGGCTTTCAAGCTGCTTAGTTATCTCGCTCTTCGTAGCAGACCAGCATGAGCTCTCTCTTCTGGCCATGGTTCAAGGACTGTGCCACACGTGTCATGTATTCTAGCTCTCCCGCCCTCATTCAGTCCAGGGCACTGGACGGCAAGGAATCCATCTCCTTGCAGGAACTTGTGGAGACACGATGTCCTAGCCTGCGTTCTGAGTTTCGTCCCGCCTGGTGGCTTCCAAGGTCTCGTGGTCCGACTCTGGTTTCATAATGCAACTAATCTTCCGCCAGTGGTCACCTGCAGACTATCTACTGTAGTATTGGTGACTTTTCGCGCATAGATAGAGTAAATTACAAGAGGTGAGCGCTATTTTCTATGATCGGACTATGTCTCAATCCAAGGATATAGGATTCTTCTCCGTTTAAAGGATGGTGGAACACTGTCAGTCACTGTCCGTGGCTATACCGATGTGAAAGTTTGACACCGCGTAGGGGTCTCGACTTTTCTCCGGTGGATGACAGCGATCTTCCGCCTGACGCACCGATCGTGGTAGTCATGCATGGACTAACAGGAGGTTTGGCTTTCCTTCACACGTGTAACACTTGTTTATACTCTTCAAGGTTCATACGAGTCATACGTGAGAGCTGTCCTGGAACAAGCCTGTTGTGCGGTGACACAGGGTGGACTTGGTTACCGTGCAGTGGTTGTCAATTTTCGTGGCTGTGCGTACCATGGTGATATATTGTGAAACATTTCGATGAAACGGACCATCTGCAGGTGCTGGCGTGCCCGTCACGAGTTCTCAGCTTTACTCTGCATGCCATACAGATGATATCCGTCAGGCTGTGTTCCACTTGACCAACCGATTTCCGGACGCTCCGCTACTGGGTCTCTCCTTTTCCCTTGGAGCGAATGTGATGACGCGCTACGTCGCTGAGGAAGGGGAGCACTGCCGTTTCCACTCTGCATGTGTACTTGCCTGTGTAAGTTACGACCTCTCGTTTTCAGGAGGTGACGTTAATCCTCTTCAATATTGCAGCCATGGAATTTGGTGGCGAATTGCGACAAGTGAGCGTTCGCCTTCACTGAGCGCCCGATTTCACTTAATCGCCGCATCAGGCTTCACTCTACGTACATGGGACACGTGTACTCCAAGGCGATGGGTCAAAATCTCGTGAACTTACTCAACAAACACGTTTCGTCGTTTACCCATGGTCCCAAACTTGCTATAGCACAGGCCGCTGTCCTAGCTTCCGCTTTGAGACGGCCGACCGTTGACGCGTTCGATCACGCCTTTACGAGGATCGGAGGTGGTCCTTCGCCCCCTTTCCCTTTCGATTCCGCCTTTGAATATTACGAATACAGCTCCAGTCACAAGGTACTCGGGAAAGTACGGGTGC
>JBBPTU010001143.1:0-14422 GCA_038094295.1 Tylopilus aff. beelii | reverse complement strand
CTAGTAGGGCAGGTGGCACTTGCATGCCACTGCAACAGGGTGCATGTACTGGTGACAAGGGCCATGATTACAGCTCACCCATAGTGGGTTTTACCACAGATGTTGCACTACACCTCTGACTATGTGCATTCCCATATTCACCTAGTAGTGGTTTGGGAATGTCCAAGAATATCACTTGGTGAACTTGACAGGATAAATGAAATTGAGAGTCACAGAGATCTACTCTGCCTCTCAGGCTCCTCTACTCACTCCATTCTACTTCATGATCAGCCTGAGTAGAATCAAAGCTCATGTAGTATTATTCCAATAATACAAGCACCCGGACTCTACAATTGCATGGCATCTTCCTTCTCGTACCCAGGATTCTTTTGCAAGATGACAAATCCTTCGAGAACGTGTGCATATGGGATATACTCTTCTGTCGCCAGCTCCGCTCTTGCTGTTGTGCCCAAACATACTGGCGTTTGGTGTGTCTGGAAACCAGAGATCGTGTGAGGTTTGCCAGCTTGGCCAACCGTGTCGACGGCCTAGTGGGTGCTGTGAATATCACAACGATGCGATGGACAAACGAATGACTCACCTGGCCTACACGGACCGTTACAGGAAGGTTTTCGAGGTCCTCGTTGAGTGTGATTAGGAACCGTGGATACATCGCGGACGCGAGGTAGTACAACATCCAGTGATACCTATCCAGTACAACTATTGCGCGTTCAAATGTGGGTTTAACGTTGGTTGGGGTCTGATATATGTGTATCACTCACAGGCTTTGGGATCCGTGAACGCCATGATCGTCGCCAACAAACCAGCGATCGCCGGCCGGCTCATGATGTTACGGTCGGTAAAGAAGGGGTTAAGCCCTATCGTGCCCTTGCCCATGTGCACCGGATCTTGTGCAATGCGGACCCGGGCCGTGAACAGGCAATCTGGTTCCTTGTAGTAGTACCTGGCCAGTTGACAAAGCATTTGAGCGAGACGAGCGTTGTTGGTTCCTCCGCTGACCAGGCTCATTGCGAAAATGGCATTTAGCGCAACTTGGAGGTCATTGTCGTGACTATATTTGGAAAGGGTATCGAGTAAAGTCATTTGCGGATTTGAAGTGCTGATTAAACCGAGGGCGAGGGGGACCATTTTGCGAATGATGTGATCTCCATGGCGCATCTGTCCTCGTTCGTAAGCATACCGCGTACACGTAGCGATTCTGGCTTACCAGGTGATTGAACTGTCGCGTCGATATTTCTGAACCAATTTCCTCACCTATGGCAATTATAGAGATACCTAGCACGGCAAATGATAACCAGGTGTCGTCTGGTTTCTCCTCGGCTTCCTTCCTTTCGTCCTTTTTCTCCTCTTTCTTCTCTTCCCTCGCGGCTTCTTCCCTCTCCTTTACAGCTTCCAAATGTTCGCCGCATCGATGAAGAAGTTGTTGTATTCGTAGAACATTTCCAGTAGCTGCATAGAAACAGACCTCGACGAGAATTTGGGCTTGTCTTGAGATAGGATACTCGATGGCTTTGAGAGTTTCGAGCGTTGCATCCAATGCGTCTTTGAGTCCTGGACATCTTTGGTTACCACGGTGTGCGCTAATGGAGATAAGTAGATTTCTTTACCAACGAAAAGAAGAGCAAGTCCTAGAGCCAAAAACCGTCCCCACTTGTCTGTGAGGGACTTTTCATCTCTTTCCATCAAGGTCTGGAGGATCGTGCTGGTGATCTCGCCATTCCCGCTCACAACAAACACAAAACCAAGTGACAGAGCACCGAGGGCAGCAATCTCGACCGAGGTAGAGTCGTCTGCCACCACAAGTAGAAGAAGCGCAAGTAAGTCTTCACGGTGGGAACCGGCATACGCCAGGCCGAGGCCAACGATGGAAGCAGTTTTCAGGGGTAACGACAGATTTGTCATATAATCTCCGAGAAGTGCTATCGCGGCATCGGCTTCTGTGCGAAAACCGGAATTTAAGAGGCCGGTGGCTAGAAGAGCACCAGCTTTGATGTACTCTTCTGACGAGTATGTGTACTTGTCGACGTGACTGAGGCCAATATCCGTGTCCCAGAGAAAGCTAAGCCAAAAACTGGCCGCAGCGCTCATCATACCTGTGATGGATTAGTAACTGCACTATGACACGGAAGTATGTGATTGACCGTGGTCCTTGTTCTTGTACACCCAGCTGTTACCCTCTTCTGCTTCAACCACGAGCTTATCATTTCCGTAGCCAGCGTTGACGAATGCGTTGACGAAGGTGCCTGCTAGGTTTCCCCGGGCCGAGTCGATAAGCCTCCACCTATTGACGAGACGGGTATGTATTCGTCAATTTACATCGGTGGGCGTGCTTACGCGTATTCTCCAGATGACTTTTGTATACGTCTTCTAAGCTCTTTGGTTCTGCAACACCAAGTTCCTTGCCAAATTCTCTGAAGAATCTACTCAGGTGAGTGTTGCTCAAGCATTCTGCAATGTGCTCCGGAAGTTCTGCTTCTGCGTCGGCATCTTCGGATGCGGGGGGCTGTAGCCATTCTAATGGTATTTGAGTACGAGAGAGAAGAAGGGCAAGCTGGCGTTTCATAATCCTGCATTTCGAGTCAGAATAGTGTCGAATAAATGCAAAAGGAAGACAACTAACGGATTTCCGGATGCGTTGAAGTCTTGTCAAATCAATTCTGCGTCATTAAGCCTCACTGCCACGCTAAGAGCCTCAAGGAGCTTTGAGAACTGAAGGTAGATGCTGTGAATGGAACGTAGGAAGGTAACATCATCGGGTGGGGGTAGAAGAGTTACACATCTAGAAAGGGGATGAAATACCATGAGGACCAAACATGCACCATACTGATGGTGACTGACCAGTCCATGTAAGTGCAAACGCGCCCAAACGTATTGATGTCGACCAATCCTGCTATTCGATCTACCATTTCGAGTTCCGCGAAGAGATCCACAGCATCCGGTTCTGCGTTATGACTGAGGAAGAACTTTGCGCATTCCAACGCGAGTGCGCGTACATTGTCGATCGTTCCAGGGACCTTTACAGGCTCAGGCTTTGCACTCGCAGTCCCATTGGCTTCCTTATCCTTGGCGGGACGGGTCGAAATAGCCTCTTCACACTTTTGTCGGATTTTGTACTCTTCTCCCAGCTCTGCTGCTAGATAACGAACATACTCGTGTCCCCATGAACCTGGTTCTGGAATCGTGGGTGATGGAGGGAGGAGCGAGGCAGAGAGTAACCGATGCCGTATGGTCCCTCAGGGCTGGGTATCGACAGACAAGATGTATGCAAAGAGAAACGATAAGACGCGTAATGTGGATAGGACAGACGCACCTTCAAGTTGTTCTCTGATGGGGACCATGCGTCAAAAAGCTTTTGGAGCTCGGGGTAGTGAGGGTGAAGGAACTTGAGAGGTTTCGGGATGGAGGTCATAGAAGACGTGGATGTTCTTGTGAGTATGCAGAGTCTCGAGAGCGGGCCTGCAGTGTTCAGTATTGGGTTCCTGATCGAGACATATGTAGTATGTACGGGGCATGCGGGCAATGATCGCATCACTTGGACTAAGAAAACATTGCGAGGCCTGATGCCACGTGCCATGCAACCCAAAATAGATAGAGCTTGGCAAGGTCTTACCTAGTTATGCAATGTTATGTCAAATTGTAGCACACCTATCGAGATCAATCATCCTTACGAAATAGAGTGCTCCAAGGTACTACATTACAGACCTAGCTGGTAGTACCAATATATTCTTCTAGATTTGGCAGTTCTAAGCATCATATAGATCCACTGAAATGTCTTCTCAGACTCTCTACATTTACAGCCATATAGTGGTCAGAGTAGAAAGTCTTGACAAATTGATATGCCTGGGGAAGCCATTTTATTTTGTCAGTTAGCCGACCATGGCTTCCATGCAGTGGGCAAAAAGTCTCGGTGCGGTCTTTATAATTCATTCAAATCAATTAAATGGTTAGTTTATTGGTTAATGGCACACGAAAGCTATGTTTCACGCGCATCATATCACTGAGTATGAGCGATGGTGGAATCGCATGAAATACATAGTGCCAATTACCTTGGTAGATATGGAGGTCCAGTGATGTCACACAGTCGAAGTCAGGATATACCTGCAATATGTATGGATAGTAAGACATGGAAATGCCAACTTCGTCGGCGAAACCTTCCCAAGTTGACGCTGTTGAACTTTCTGTGTCAGTTTGTATGTTCTTGAATTCTTTCCCCCCTCTTTTCCTCTTTGCTCACATCCCATGTATACGAGTAAAAATGATATTAAAGTGTTCAATAATACAGCAAAATTCTATGACACTAGAACCTACGCTTCGCTGTCGGTGCACTGCGCCCGCCTTTGTCGTCGTCGCGTCGGCTTCTCTGGCGTCATTGTTGTCATCTTGCACACGTTGTTGCGTCGCGCACGGCCCTGTCATCATTGTGGTAACGAGAACACCGTTGCGTTGCCCTTGTCCTCGTCATCGTTCTGCACACGCCGGTGTGTCGTAGATGACCCTGTCGGCGTCGTGTTATCGTACGCACATCGCTGCGCTGCTCTTGCCGCCGTTGGGTCGTGGCGATGGTGGTGTGCCACCTCACCGTCATCGTTGTTATGGTGACGGCCACGCCGTTGCTCGATGGTAGTGGGCGCAGCTGCGCTCACCATCGTCATCAGCGCTGTGGTGTTTGGCGCGCCGTTGTGTGGACAGAGCCCTCGCTGTCATCCTCGTCACCACTGGGTGGTAGTAGGGGTGGCAGTCCGGCCTCGGCACCGTCGTCGTTATTGCCGCTGGATGGCGGTAGCTCGAGGTGTGGTGGTGGTGCCGCCGCATCCACCGCCGACGTTGGCACTGCGTTGGTGGCACACTGTTGCCATCATCATCGAAGTGGGGTAGTCCAGCGTCATTGATGGGGTTGTGTGGTAAGCGCGTGGGTGCGGCGTCAATGTGGTTGGTGGTCGTGCCAGAACGAGAGCGGGCGCGACCTGTCACGATTTTTTTTGCTAAGCCAGTACACTAGGAAAATTAAGCACACTCACTACACATTTTCTTGCTAGTCATACTGTAGCGCCGTCGGACTGTGTGCTGTGCGACTCCGTGGACTATGCGCTGCGACAAATGCTGACTGGCTGTTAAAAATAGGTAGCTATTTCCGTAGCGTATTGTTCCCACAGTGTTGAGGTGGGAGAAACCTTGTCAAGCAAGGTGGTGTCGGGATGAATTATCTAGAATACGATGATCAAATCATTGATTGATTGGCAAATGAGTTAGGTAGGTACTGCAGCTAGACTGGTATGATGGCGGTACAGTAACATGAACAGATAGTTAGAATAAGTGGGAGTGGTCCGAATCAGAAATGAGGATGCACAAACGGGCGGACTGGCAGAACTTGAAACGAGTGAAACCGTATGAGTGAACACGAACGCTGACTAAAACTCATAGTCCAGTTCGCTGCAATCGTCATCCGAGTCTTCATCGTCCTGATCATCTAGATCTGAGGCTTCATCGCTGTCGCTCTCTGTTTCTTCATCAAAATCATCTATCGCGTCAATTGCAACGGTTGTATCTCTATCATTGGAGCAGCGCAGCTCATCTTGTTCTATTTCATTTGTTGTGTCCACGAGGGAGTCACCACCTTCGCTATCATGAGGTCCGGCGATAACCACCGAAGGGTCATGCTGATACTGATGGCCCACTCCGAATCCAATGAAACGGGCAAACATGTCTCTATCTACAAAACTGTTGTTGCGTTAGAAATTAGTCAATGTCCATGATGAGAAAACCCACATGTTGACGTAGAACGCACTCCAATCATCTAGTTCACCCGACGATCTTGCAAGTGATTCACCATGCGTAAGAAGTGTGTTTGTGCGGCCTTCCGAAAATACTGGTATGAGATGGCAAGCACGAAGAACTAATGAGGGATCAAGGAAACCAAAGGCACCCTCATCACTGTTGGGAACAAATCCAACCTTCGGTAGTCGAGCTTCTTTAAAGCCCCACTGGTATCCGGGCTGAACTCCCAACCAACGAACCCAGAGGACCTCTATTACTTGCTGACAACGGGTGTGGGCCCCCGGGGGAGCATAGATGATAGGAATAAGGAACGCTCGGAGAACTTCGGCATACCAGAATGGGTGTGTGCCGGATCCAGCTTCTCTCGAAAGCATCATGACTGTACAACCGCGACCTGTCCACGTGAAGTCCTGGCACCGGCGGACGTCATAGGACGTATAGTTGATACGGAACGTTTTTGATTCGATTACACAATTGAGGTTGTTGACGAAGAGGACATGGTTACGTTCTGCATCGCTAAATTCCCGCTCGTCCCCATCATAGTCATATTGACACAGACGCGAAAGAAGGTGGTTCTTCAGTCGCCGGATGAAGTCAGCCTATGAGGACCGATTACTTTGCTTCTTCCAAATAAGAAACAAGGCTTACCTTAATGGCTGGATCACCTCGAGTACAGCATTCATAGAGAAGCTTCCTCAGATTGATGGTGTAGTTTGGCGAGTTACTGAGAACATGGTGCAACTCAGGGATTGCATCCAAGTCAGATGTTTCAAATACAGGTGGCTTGTCGAGCTGCTGTTGCCGCTGGGTATGGGTAGAGTATCGGTGGTGCTTCGCGAGTTGTTGTGAGACATCTCACTTCATTGTAAGACCATAGAGCCTCTTGAACATCCGATGCGCAAGCTCACCCTTAAATCCACTCAAGATCAGCTCATGTTGGTATGCGAAATATATATACTTACAGTTTGTGTCGTGTATGAATCCGTGGTCCCAAAAAGCCGTACTGTTGCAACATAATCGCCCAATGCATGGAATTTGTACGTATGTAGGTTGAGAGTCTTCGTGTGTGGACCACCATGCGATGTGCTAGCTTTTCCATTACTCTCTGCCCGTGCTTGTTGGCGCCGCCACCGTGCCGCAGCTTCGCTAGGCAATTCTTTGGTCTGAAATGCAGTGCATGTGACTTCAACGAAGTGCCATAATTCTTTACTGAGTGTTTTCAGCGACTTCTCAAAGAGCTTGAGAGAGCTGTCTGTGTGCAGTCGAAGCTTGGCGAAGGAGTGGTATTCAGCGAGCCGAAAGAGAAGTATCGTGATGGCAGCATCATGCTCGTCTGGGAAGAGACCCTCGAATGCAGGAATCGCACACTAAATGGATGTTATACGGGACCTGAATATTCCGTGTTGACTCGACTTACCTGAATCATATCCTCGAAGTGATGCGCTGCACGCTCCCTCATTTCTGTGACGTCAGGGGGGAAACGCCGGATCGCACCAACACCAAAAGATGGAATGGTAAAGTATCTGTATAGTATGTCAACCTCCATACCGATGATGCATAGGGATGCTACACACCGTTCATCAAGTGCTGCTAGTTTGGATAGATCCAAACTATGCAGAATGCAGATTAGATGCTTCAAGACATGCTTCAATACCCCAAGTTTGAACTCGTGCATGAAATCGATGACAATGGAAGGAAAAAGGTCGAAACCAAGTGGCGAGAGGCGCTCTATAAATGTGTTCTTCAGGGTAAAAGTTACTTAGCTCAGTTAGTGGCAAAATCACTAATATGACGTACAAGGGTTGGGACAAGCAAGTACTCCTTGAGCAAGTTTTCGACTGCCGTGCCTTTGATTGGGCTTCCAAGGCGGTAGATTGCATCCCATGCAGCGATAATTCTTGCACGGAAGTAGGTACGTGCTCGAGATACCCTAGCCTTCATGTCATTGATGAAGCCGACTTGGAAAAACCTTGACTTCGGAATCAAGCATCGTGGACATGGGCAATAACCTTTGTCTCGGATGGCTGCAAGAAGGATTCTGTAATATGGTTAATCACTTTATACTGAAAAATATGCGTGCTCAAAACCCACTTTTCAGGATAGTCAGCCGAGTAAGTGAAGATCCTTGGATAGACACGACGGTAGATACCGTTGTAGCATTTGACTACTATCCCATTCCGGTATGCTTCAATAAACTCATCGTCGAGTAGTATACGCCAGACAGCATGAAATAGTTCTCGTTTGCAATGTGCGAGGACATCTGCCTGACTTTTCCGTTGGGAGAATGATGTTATAAGCTTCATGAGAGATTGCGGCAACTATGCGTGCGCTCAGCTTGATTCCGTCAAGATAGAACAGTTTCCTTACAGGTGGGATAAGGGCAATGGGATGGCATGCGCCAGAAGTCGGAGAAGCACGGATGTACTTCGATAGATTTCCGAAAAAAAGATAAATTGGCCACGCAGTAGAGTGGCTGAACTGCGCGAGGTGCGTTGAATCCGACCAAAGCATGATCCCGGCGATAACTCTCTCGAGCTGACAGCCGTCCTTCCTCTTTTGCCTTTGCACCTCGTTATGTGCCTCTATCCAGGCGTCTGTCGAGTATAATTCATCATACAGTCGCTGCTCTGGACTCGTTGGTGAGGGTTTCCAGATTCGTTTGAAAGGGGTGAGGTGAAAGAACTTCGCCACTGGCTCCGAGAACGCAGCAGAGATGACTGACGTGAGAGGCCAGTACATGAGATCCGGGACAAAAAAAGAGTGGCCACCTGCTTCGGGTCGCTTCTCGCGTGTTGGGACAATGATCTCCACAGAGGTACGTTTCCAGTCGTCTAAATCAAGCTCGGAGGATGTTTCCTCTGTACCAGCACGAGTCCCCTCTTGCTTGCGCGGTTTGTAGGATGCGTCAAACCTAGAGAGGTCCTCTATGGTGAAATCCGGGGCTCGGAGAACGTCATCCACCAGGCGATTGACCTCTTTACCTGACTTCAGGCTGCTCCCGGTCACTCTCCATGTTTGAAGTCGCCATATTGACATATTTGACCACGGCCATGGAGGAGCACGAGGGCCAGAGGGCCCGTAGATGTCTTCGCAACTAGGGGGGGCATTGACAGCGACAGCGTCTTCTTGCTGAGAAGGTAGACTGGATAGATCATCGACGGATACGAAGGAATCTGGATCATAAGATGGACGGTGGCGGTACTCCCGACCGATCCCAAACGAATTAAATACCGTCTTCAGCGAATTGACGACAAGGAGGATCACTCTCTTTGACAGAGAAGGTTGGTTCGCGGCATCGGCAGACGGCACTGGGGCAACTGGTGGTGGTTCGGGAAGTTGGTCATGAAAGCGCAAAGGTAGGCGGCGGGAACGCGGCGGGCGTTTTCCATCTGAGACAGGATCCTGCTGACCCGAAGCTGCCACAGGTTGTGCTGGGACCAAAGTAGGCGTCTCTTCACTATATGAAACACGACTTGAGGATGGTAACTCAGGGACCTGAATACTTTTAGGTAAAACGTACGTCTCGAAATGTCCAAAGTACGCACATTATCCACTCTTGCGACCACCACAGGTAAGGAGGTGGATTCCGCTTGAGTTGCTACTATCCCCGCGCCCAGTGAAGTAGATGTTGTGTTGCTGGATGGTCCGATACTTGAAGGCGGCAGGTTTGGGACCTGAACACAAAATCAGCCAAGCAGACTACACCGTCAGACCAGATATGCGTACATTGTCAAGTCTGTCCTCGTTTGCTATCAGAACCATAGATCTCTTTGCAGATGGTTCTCCCAACGAACGATTGGAGGCTTGGCGTTTAAGCCGTAGTTCCCTCGCTCTAGTGGCCTGTGCAACTTGCCTTTGACTGTAGATTGCACAGCTATTTCGGTGGTGGGATAGTCCACGCGATTCAGAAAATGCACAGGGGCAGGGATCTCCACATTTGAATGGTAGTCCAACGGTGCTCATGAACACAAGAAGTGGTGAGAATGCGAGTAACAGATGGACTGCGTGCATACCCTAGAGTGCGCAACTCGAATGCGGTGTTCACATCAGCAAACCTACAATTTGTCTAAATGGTCTAAATCGCTCTAAATCGCTCTAAATGGTCTAAAATCAGACCATTAGACCATTTAGACCATTTAGACCATAGTCTCAAAGTCAGGTCTCTCTAATTTTAGATGGCCTCTCTGAATTTAGATGACCTCTCTAAATTCAGTTGAATAGCTCAATAGATTACAAGTCTTCTATAGATGTAAATGACTATATCAATGGATCATGTAGATACTAGGTCATCAGTATTGCAGTTAGTCTAGACATACATGTGAATAGTTCAATGTATCTAAAGACTATATAGTGAACTTAGTAAAGTAGATTAGCAAATGGATAGTCTATTATACTCATTAGGAAGCTAAGATAGCTAGAGTGTTAGTAGACTAGATTTTTACATTGTTATTGTATCAAAGCATCAGCTGATCAAAGAATTTAGTAAAAGAAAGCAATAGATAACCAGTTCATTAGTATATTTAAATAACTAAAGCACCAAATAAGAACAATGCTTAGTACTTTAGTCAAAAAGACAATTAGACAAATTATATATATTTAAATACAAGAGATACATAGACAAACACTATTCAAATCAAATTCAAAACTAGTATTAGAACAAAGGTATCTACCATACAATATTACCTAAGCAAGATTACATAAACAAATAGACTCATATCAATTATAAACACTTACCTAAGTCAAATTAGGTAAGCAAATAAATCAAAACATTGGTAGTAAAATCTTACCTAAGATAAATTATGTAAGCAAATAGATCAAAACATCGGTCATAACACTTACCTTAATGGAGTATAATGAGCAAAGAATACAAGGATATAAAAAGGGGCTATGATTAGGGGCTAAAAAAGCGAAAATGGAAGAGGAAAGGTGATGATACAAATTGAAGAAAGAGAAGCTGTGGGAAATATTTTGAGAGGTGGATGGTTTATATAATCCTGGGTGGCAAATAAGTGCAAATAACTTGACTCAGCACATCAAGAATTTAACCAAGTCACTACACTACACTTTGCTACACTTTGTACGCTTTTTGGTACACTTGGAGATTGATAAGATTGATTGGTGATAAGAATGTAAATTGATAAAGATCTAGCATGATTGGGGTACATATGGATATGGATTGAGTTTGATAAGGATATGAATTGATAAGAAGATGGATTGATAAGGATTGTGTTTGATAAAGATCTAAATTGATAAGGATGTAGATGGATCTAGATTGTAATTGATAAGGATCTAGATTGATAAGAAGATGAATTGATAAGAATTGTATTTGATAAAGATGTAGATGGATATAGATGTTAATTGATAAGGATTGAAATTGATAAAAAGATGTATAGATAAGGATTATATTTGATAAAAATTTAAATTGATAAGAATGTAAATAGATATGGATGTTGATTGATAAGAATTGAGATTGATAAGAAGATAGATGAATATAGATGTTAATTGATAAGGATTGAGATTGATAAGAGGATGAATTGATAACGATTGTATCTGATAAAGATCTAGATTGATAACAGTGTAGATAAATGTGGATGTTAATTGATAAGGATTGAGATTGATAAGAAGATGGATTGATGAGAATTATATATGATAGAGATCTAAATTGATAAGAATGGTATTTGATAAAGATGTGAATGGATCTAGATCTTAATTGATAAGAATTAAGATGAATAAAAAGATGGATTGATAAGGATTATATTTGATAAAGATCTAAATTAATAAAAATAGAGATAGATATGGATGTTAATTGATAAGGATAGAGATTGATAAAAGGATGAATTGATAAGAATTGTATTTAATAAAGATCTAGATTGATAATAATGTAGATAGATATAGATGTTAATTGATAAGGATTGAAATTGATAAGAAGATGAATTGATAAGGATTGTATTTGATAAAGATCTAGATTGATAAGGAAGTGGATTGATAAAAATTGTATTTGATAAAAATCTGAATTGATAAGGATATAAATTGATAAGAAGATTGATTGATAAGGATCTAGATAAATATAGATGATAATTATTATAAATCTAGATTGATACAAATATGAATTGATAAAAATTGTGTTTAATAAAGATCTAAATTGATAAGGATATACATTGATAAAAAAATGGATTGACAAGGATTATATTTAAAGGGATGTAAATTAATAAGAATCTAGATAAATATAGATTGATACAAATATGAATTGATAAAAATTATATTTAATAAAGATCTAAATTGATAAGGATATACATTGATAAAAAGATGGATTGATAAGGATTGTGTTTAGTAAAGACTAAATTGATAAGAATAAAGATGAGTATAGATGTTAATTGATAAGAAGATAGATAAATAAGAAGATAGATTGATAAGAATTGTATTTGATCAAGATCTAAATTAATAAGGATCTAGCTGAATATAGATTATAATTGATAAGGATATAGATTAATATAGATTACAATTCAAAACATCCAGATTGAGAGGGATTGATTCTCTTTAAGAAAGATGTAAATTGATATAGATTGCATTTAATAAAGATTTACATTAATAAGAATTATATTTGATAAAACTCTAGATTGATAATTGTATTTGACAAAGATATAAAAATAAAAATATAGGTTGAAATGAATTATATTTGATCAAGTTCTAAGTTGATAAGGATTGTATTCAAGAAAGATCTAAATAGATGAAAATCCAAATTAATATATATTATATTTGATAAAAAATTTACATTGATAAGAATTATAGTTGATAAGAATCCAGATTGAAAATAATATAAACTAATAAGATTTAAACTGATAAATATATACATTAATGAAAATTATAATTAAAATCAATCTATTTAAATTAGAGTAAATGATTCTAATCAAATCAGATAAATCCTTATTAATCGAATAATCCTTGTCAAATAAAAGAATATCAACCAAACAATCCTACTCAAACTAATCCAAATTCAATCAAATAAAAGCTGATCATATCAAACAATATTGATCAAACAATTCTGGATAAACTATTTTAACCAAATGAATTCTCATCAATTTAATCAATTTGATTCAAATTGGTCAAAATCTTACTTGGTTAGATTAGCTTATTTAGTTGATATAAGTTTTGTTAATACCTAGTTTGATTAGTTAGGATTAAATCAGCCAATATCTTGATTAGAATTAGGTTAGATAGACTCAGCTTGATTAGTTAGTATCTAGTTTAATTAATTAGAATTAAATTGGTCATGATCTTGCTTGATTAGGATTAGCTTGATTAGTTAACACTAGCTTTATTAGTATCTAGTTTGGTTAGAACTGACTTGTTTAGTTATAATTATTTTGATTAGTTAAAAGTAATGTAGTTAGTGTCTAGCTTGGTTAGTCAGATCTATCTTTGTTCAATTCTGGTTTGATTTAAATTAGCTTGCTTTGTTACAAGATATCACATTTAGAGCAGAGCATTTTTAGTGCAGCTATACTGACTATATTATGTATCATCTATATATGTGTTACGGGCTGGGAAGAGATCGAGAGGTGATACACTGAGTTACATCGCACTATCGATCGCACTACTGAGGCTTTCATTCAAGCTGGTCTCCTTAGCTCCTCAGACCAGGACTTGTACCTTGTCTATCCCATGGGGGACTCGAACATGGGAAGCCCAACCGTGGAATAGCTGGGTACCCGTTTTTCCTTGCACTGCTCTCTTTCCTCTTTCATATCCCAATCCGATCTTATCTTGTACACCACCATATGGACTCTGTAGAAGCGTTCACTGCCCTCTGCAGTCCGCAGTATGCCTTCCTTCCTATCTCTTCATCTCCACTTGCATCGCCTTCGGATGGAGCCTGTAGTTAGTACCCCCCTGGACGCTCCACCCTCCCCCTGCCAATTCTCCTTATATTGGTAGTAGTTTCCCATCCCTTTCCTAGTTACGTATAAAAGCGCCACTATCAGCGCCCATGTACTTTAGTTAGATCTACGCAATCATCAGCGTAACTTACTCACACTGCTCGAGTGAGCGAGACCTTCAATCTGGCTCGTAATTGCCATACTTGTGTCTTAGTTGCCCTAACCCTCACCTACTCACTTCAGATCTTTGCGCAAGCATTTGCTCTCTTGATTGGCGAAGTAGTAACCCACTATCGCGTTAACAATATGTATATGTGACAGGAGAGATATCTGGTTTAAGACATGTTGTATTTTTTCTGGTGCAATGTAAATACTATTGTACAATACCCTCCTTGAGGTTGCTTTGCTGAAAACAAAGTTGGCTATATTAATATATAACTTGATTGGTCAGGACCTAACTTTCTAGGTGAACTTTTACATTTGTGCATTAAAAGTTTCATAGGATATCCATCTAATTTTCTCTAAGTGGTCTAAATCATATATGATTGTATTAACATGATTGATCATTTGCTCTAAATGGTCTGAATCATATATGAGTATATCAACCTAGTTAAATTTTGCTTTAAATAGTCTGAATAATTTATAAATATATTAACCTTGTTGACTTTTGCTCTAAGTGGCCTAAATGATCTATGGCTATATTAATCTAATTAATCTTTTTCTTTAAATGGTCTAAATGATATATAACTATATTAACCTAGTGAATCTGT